>OX328129.1:43459223-43546723 GCA_946811695.1 Gonocerus acuteangulatus
CACAGAAAATGAATTGCTCATTTCTCTTAATATTTGATAAACACGGTTTTAGCAGAAACCAGAAGATGGCTCCACCACTCTGTACTAGCTACAACAGTTTTTAGAAAATTCGCCTCATTTAAACAGCACTAGATTGGAATTTAAAAAAAAAAAAAAAAAAAAAAAAAATCATGCTGCTCTCAGGAATAATAATGGTTAGCCAGAAAATAATAAATGTGTGGACGTTCTACATTTTGTCTATGAAGGCAACAAAATTATAGGTAAATGCAAATATTGTGATGTAAATAGATTGATAGATTTACACAAGGCGAAGCTGATATCAGTCTCACAAAACCTTCATTTGATGAGCGATGACAATGCCATCCTTTCAAATACTGCTTCTTCTTCTGAGCAGAGAGAGAAACACGTTATTTTTGAAAAAAAAGTTTAGTTGCCTAACTATATTGGGTTGCTTTCCACACAGAGTACTTATCAACCAGTAGGCATAGGACCTAAGTTTAATATAAAAAAAAAAATATGCAAATCGATCAAACAACAAACTAAATAAAAAAACTAAAACTAAAAATATAATGATGAAAATATTTGTAAAAATGTTTAAAAAAATAAATTAATACTGCAAATAAAATTAAAGAAACACACATTCTCGAATTCTTCATTTCATTTAATAAAATAGTAGTGTTCCACAGTTAGATGCTGTTATGAGCCGAATACCCGTGCTTTGTCACGGCAGATAAGTAGTTATTTTATTGCATTAAATAATGTATCATCAAAATTAACACTACTGTATAATTTTTGCAGTTTATTATAGCATGGTCCCCGTCATACTATATTTTAAACATCAATTGATAAGTAATCAAAGTATAATGTTTCTTGACACTGGGGCGCTCCGGACCAGTGTCAAGAAACAGACAATCTAGAGATAACCCGTTACCTATAGGTTACCATCATGGGCGTAAAACAAGGGGAGCTGAGGGGTCTGCAGCCCCCCCCCAAAATTTTGATTTGATGGTAGAATAGAATAGAATACATTATGACTCAAGACCCCCGCCAACACGGGGTGCACCTCGGCCAGTTGTCCTGCTTAGGCTTCTCTCAGACTTCTGATGAATCTCAGATAATGCCAGACTTCAGCCGACCTCCTGATCTCATCCTCTCCAAGGCTGCCAAAATGCATGAACCGCCTCCTTCCTAATGTAACACATTCGAATATGACGTGCTTGGGTGTCTCCTTCTTGTCCTTGCACCACCTACATACCGGAGAGGACTTCATTTTCATTTATTAGTATACATATGTTTGTTCATCGTACAATGACCTGAGATCGTTGCAACCGTCTCCCTCAGGTCTCTTCTGGACATATCCAGAAAGATGTCCTTTTTACTGAATTTGTTAAGATCTATGAAGGACTTCGTATGGGCTATTTTCTGTCCCTCCCATAATTTTCCAAAGTCCCTTTTGGCTTTTGCTGCTATTGCTTCCTTGGCACAGGCCATTGATAATCCCACAAAAGGCACTGGACCCACAGGCGTCACTACCGCTCCTGACCCTGCCAGCCTGTCTGCCCTCTCATTACCCGGGATGCCTCTATGTCCTGGTACCCAATAAATGACAACCTTATTATTTTTTGCTAGTCGGTTGAGCCTTGACTGACACTCGTCCACCACTCTGAGGTAGTCTCCTGACTCCTTAATGCTTTGCATGCAGCCTGACTGTCCGTAAGGATATTAATCTTCTTCCTACGGACTCCCCTCTCGCTCATGCTATGGGCCGCCGCTAAAATGGCGTATATCTCCGCCTGGAACACAGTTGGGGATTTTCCAAGGGAAATTTGTAGCCTTAAGCCACCCTCACCCCCACTCCAGACCCCTGCTCCAGCTCCATGTATAGTTTTGGAGCCGTCCGTATAAATGTTAGTGCCATTAGGTGGCTTAAAGATATCCTCTTTACCAGTACAGATGCCATGTATTTCTACTCCGTACCTCCTTGCAGTGCTTGACCTGCTCCTCATCATGTCTGACGGCATGCTTAGTTCAGGGATCATCCCTATCTTTGAGAAAATCTGGGAGTGTCCTATTTCCTGTTTAGGATTGCCTATGACCTCCTGTTTCGTCATTCTATATGCCGATTTCGTTGCCTCCGCTTCGATGAATACATCAATTGGCAGCAGGTTAAGAATGGCCTCCATTGCTATCACAGGTGTTGAGCTCATCGCTCCCGTGACCAATAAGCACCCCAATCTTTGTACCTTCCTCAATTTGGCGCTGAAGGACTTGGTGGCCAACTTATGCCACCATACCACGCACCCATACGTCATCACCGGTCTTATCATTGCTGTATAGATCCAGTGCGTTATACGAGGGCTAATGCCCCAGTTCTTCCCACACAGGTTCCTGCATACCCACAACAACCTTATGGCTCTATTTGTAACTAGAGTGATATGTTCCTTCCAGTTTAGTCGCCGGTCTAGAACCACTCCCAAATATTTTACCTTATCCCTATAGGGGGGATTTGATGGTAAAAGTGTGTCTCCAAACCCTTAAAAATAAATTAAATAAGATCATTTCATTTTAATTGTAATAGCATTTTATTTGCCTAAAACTATTCAAAGTTCTAAATTGTTAGTATTCCATACCCCGGAAATGCCCCTGCCCGAAATGTTCCCAGCCCCCCCCCCTCCCCCAAAATTATTTCGCATATACGCCCATGGTTACCAGTAACAGCAGCGTAACTGATACAGGTTAAATTTTGTTGTCAATAATAAATGTACGTTACAATTTAAAAATTTATGTTTCTCACATGTCATTTGGAAACACCCATTATATTTGCGAGCATGACCAAGAGGTGTTCTGACTGGGGATGCTGATGGGTGAGGAGGCTGTGCAAAGGTTCGGGATATTATTACCTTGGATGGTCCATCCAGGTGTACGAAAACTCTATGGGGAAAATTAAAGTAACAGGAACATAACCATTTGAAGGGTTTCAATACATTCTCTAGAAAAGAAGTGCCTAAACTAATTTTTGATGGGGCGATCTCAATGGGAGAAATAAGTGCTTAAATCTTTGAAATTGTTAGTTTTGTTCATTCTAACGGGGTTTAGTCACTTTTTACCTAACGTTTGAATTGAATTTAATAGCGCGAATGTATAGAATGCGGGGAGTCATTTCCGCTTAGGATACTGTTGGTTTACAGTTGTCGTGCCTTAAACTTCCTTCTCTTTGAGATTCTTTCCTTTACAAATGACTCTAGGGATATGAACGGAACCGCCCAAAGATGATGCAGTTCCTACGAGTTTGACTTATTTTCATTGGGTCAGTGTTATATATACAAAATTATTTTTATGTTTTTGTAGAGAAGAGAATATGCAGTTACATTAAAATACATTTAATATTCATTTCCATACATCAATATGGTGTTCTTTAATTAATTACTGAAATATTAAGTGCATTACAGTTATTAAAGAATTATTATATTTCAACTTTTCAGCTGTATAAATGATTAAAAACTTATAAATCACCTTTGTTCATTATAATTTTGCTTATTATTTTGGTTGGAAGGTGAAAAAATCAAAAGGGCATCCTATTCATAATATAATATAGTTAATAAAAATATTCCAGTGTTGCTTACCTGAAGTACCTAGCAATGAAAGTTTAGTTTACAATACCGTGAACATGTGGCTTGGAAAATTTTCTGATTCAAAATTTTCCAGAAAACCCACTTCTCTAGCTATAATCGACATAGGCCTAGGTGCAAGCCATTTCACCGGCTACTGAGACTTCAATTTGCTAAACAACACTTACATAAACCATTATTGTTTTAGGAACATGTTCTATTTATAGATGAAAGTAAGTTCAACATTTGTGGGCCGGATGGAAGGGGAAGAAGATGAAGAAAAAAAAAAAAAAAAACTTTTGAGAAAGAACCTAATTGGGACTGTAGTATGGAGGCGGAGGTGTCTTGGTCTGGGGGTGCATTGTGCATCAGGAGCTGAGAACATTCAATTTATAGATGGAGTAATAGATCAGCACGTCTGTATAAACATTTTAAAAGCAAATTTCCAGCAAATTTGAATCTCCAATGAGCGTTGATTATCCAACAAGATAATGATCCCAAACATGCAGCATGAAGAGTTGAGGATTGGTTGCTCTACAATGCTCCACAGCAACTCAAAACACGTCCCGTCCCCTGAACGTAACCCAATAGAGCATCTGTGGGGATGAATTGGGTTGGAAGAAAGCCAAATTTAATATAAAGAATAAAAAATCTACTCAAAGAAGAGTGGGGAAAGTGTCTACAAGATATTGAATTTAAATTTGGTATCAGTTGATGTGATTTAAGTTCAGAAACATAAGGTGTGCAGAGACTTTTGTGAGTTCAGACTTACTCCTTAATTGATATAAAAAAAAATGTATACTGGCCTTTATTATTCCTTAAAAAAATGTATACTGGCCTTTATTATTCCTTAAGAAATGTATACTGGCCTGACATTATTCCTTAATTGATATAAAAAAATGTATACTGGCCTAATTTAATAGCTCTAACCATTACTTCCAATTCTATAATAAATTCTGCTCAAAATTACATGAATTTTATATCAGCAAACCTGTTCCTACATTTTTTTCTTTACGATGGAAATAATTGCTTGGGGGTCATCAGAGACTTTTGTTAGTAAGTGTATCTTAAATCAGGATAGTACAACAAACTCTTAGGCAGCAAACCAGCATCAGGAGACAAAGAGTCTCACTGTAGAGATGAGAGATAAATTTTAAGGAAATCATACACAAAACCACAGCTGATTATGCCAAAATGTGCAACTGAAATATCAAGGATCATATGACGGGACATAGCAGCGCAGTAAGAAATAATCTCAGGAAACATCAATTACGTAATTGAACAGAACTGAAGAAATGTTTTGTAAGTAAAGTTAACAAATAGAAAATACTTTGCTATGCAAAATAAAGTGTTAACAATCCTGTTCAATACTGGTAGTGGATTTAATTTATTCATGAGTGTCACATAGAACTTTTTAACCAATGAAGTTGACAAAATGCGTAGAAGAGAGCGAATGAAGAGCTTAAATCTCAGGATTTGGTGTCCACAGTTATATATGAGTAAGGGTTTGGGGCTGTAAGCTGGCATAAAGGAGTGAGGCAACTAAAAGTCATTAAGGGGATTATGTACAACAAGAAATATAAACATATTTTCAAAGAGTGCCTTGCAAACAGTCTCCAGAAACTAGGATTAAGATGCAAATGCACTTTCTACCCAGGACAATGATATGAAACAAAAAGCGTGGAAATCTATGTGGCACTGCCCCAAAATGGATGGAAACTCCACCAAAAAGTCTAAGCCTGAACCCAATAGAAAAGAAAAAAAAATAGTGTAAGACAAGTCAGAAATATAAATCAATTAAAAAGTTTGATTCAATAATAGTAGGATGCCATTTCTCCTCATACTACTCATAATTTAGTGCCATTGATGCCAAGAAGACTTCAATCCATTATAAAACATACAGTTCGCCCCACTAAATATTAATTTATCCTTTGGAAAAAAACATAACATAACATTAATTATCTAATGTAAAAAGTTTCAAAATCTATAAGAGTTTCAATACTTTTTACGCATAGATTATTGCATTTTATTGTTAAAATGTAAATAAACAGCACAAATAAAATTGTTTGATGTTGATTTTTAGGGAATATTTAAAATATAGCTCGTTGCCATGTTATTGAGGCCTTTTGTTTACTGAAAGCAAAATTATTTTAGTCGCAAATGTTGAAAAAGAAAAATATTCATGGATGTTCCAATGCTTTTAGCACGGTTCCTCCCTCCCTTCATAGGGAGGAACCCCGCTTATAAGGTTGATCTCATGAAACAATCCGCAAGTGCCGACTAGAAAATTTTGCGTTTTAGAACCCATAGAGACCGAAAATAACGGTGATTCAAATTTGTATATATATATACATATATATATATATATATATATATATATATATATATATATATATATATATATTATTCATGTTTTCCGGTAGTGGGGTTGCTTAATTCCAGAGGGTGTAACAAAATTCAGTCTTCCCACAAATTTTCTTTATTTTGCACTAGGCCTTTCAACACAAATGTGCCATCATCAGGTGCTCCGAACAAGTGATAGTAACAACTATCACTGCACGGAGCACCTGATGATGGCACATTTGTGTTGAAAGGCCTAGTGCAAAATAAAGAAAATTTGTGGGAAGACTGAATTTTGTTTCACCCTCTGGATATATATATATATATATATATATATATATATATATATATATATATATATATACATATTTGTCTGTTCGCGGTTTTCCAGCCCCCCTAACAATCTGATTTTGATGAAATTTGGTACAAAAATCTTTCGTCTAATTTGAAAGGTCAAGTTCGTTAACCACCAGAATCTGCCCACTGGAAGATGGCGTTTGGGGCGAAATTCGCACAAAAAAAATCGTAATGCTTACGTTTTTGAGTTCATATGCTTGTAAGTACTTGTTTTATAGGCTTCATGGACTAGTAAAACGAATGAAACCATTTTTAAGGTGATAGCTCTAACCGTTTCCAAGAAAATTGGAAAAATAGTTCTTAGATCAAGTTTTTGGTTTGGTTACTTAGAATCATGGGATTCGGTTAAAATATTATCTGCATGTTTAAATTCCATACATACAAAGATGTGTAAATTTTGGTTACGTTTGGAGGTAAGGAAGAATTAGAATAAAATATTTTATTAAGAGACATGAAAAGTTTTGGGAACTTCGCATATTTTTCTTAATATCTCGAAAACAGTTGGGAAATCGTCCTAAGTGGATAGAAACTATTCAAAAGCTTACCGAATTCTCTATAATTAATATTCTGAGTAGATTTTCGATTAGTCGATGTCAATCGGAGAAAACGGTGTTGATAACTTTGAATGTGTTTGTTTTGTTCTTGTGAACGGGTTTTGTACGGGTAGTTGTTTAGCTCACTTTTTAATTGTTTGTTTTAAATTGTATTTATTTTACATTTAGAAATTAGAATCATTTTGATAGTTTTGAATACATTGAACAATGAAATAAAAATGACATGTCTGTGGCAGTGGAGCCTGGCCAAGCCAGGCTTTAGGGAGTTCCAGGTAAAAGGGTACCTACGCTGGCCCTTTGTCACCGGTCAAGCTGCTAGCCCTTTGTCACCGGTTCGTCTAGGTCATTTCATCGGGTTTTAGGTGATATCATCCAGAATAGGTTTTTTTAGGTTCTTCCAAATTTGCATGAATGATACTACAAGACGTGAATCATATAAAAAATCGATCTTTATCATGTTTAGGAGAAAGGAAAAAAATAGGTGAAAACCTAAGAATCCGGTTCCTAGTAATAACTGTTTCTATTCTAAGTATACAAAATGACACTAGGGATATGAATTGAACCGCGCTAAGATGATGCAGTTCCTGCGAGTCGGACTTTTTTACACTAGCTGTATGTGGGTGTCTATAACATAATAATGGCCACAATTTTTTATTTATAATTTCTAATCTCCGTATATAGCTTTCTTGCAACTATCAATTGTACCAGTCTGTTGACCAACAATACCTCGCTCATACAGGTATGTATATTAAACAAATATTACATTTTAAAAGCATGGCCCCTTTTTATTTGCCCTCAACTACCTAACCTCTGCAAAATACATTTTTTATGAGTTATAATAATTTACAGAGTTAACAATTTAATTTTATCAGAATTAGGACATCACAATACTATTGACTTATTTTCCATGGAATGTGGAGTATACCTAGTTGAGGATTAAGAAAGATGAAGCTGGGCCATACAATAGGCGGAGAATCAGCCTGTTTCTCCTGTACAGGATACTATTTTTTTACCAACTCATTTTTTTAATTTTGAAAATGCTAATAGCTGTTTCTTAAAGGAAATTTAATGGGGAATCGAATTCACAATTCGATTTTTCCTACCAATTTTATATTTTGTAAAAAGTTCATTTAAAGTTGTGAAAATGGCCATTTTACAGCATTTTTGCATGTTTGTTTTTGGCTAAAAGTATATTTTGTACAAAAACGTGCTAACTTTTAATTCAGAAATTCAAATTCAAATTGTTCCTATTCTCTGCCCAAAAATCATTAAAAATTATAGAAACCAGGACGCCAAAAGACAGAGCAAATTTTAAGATTCAGTATATAGGGAAGAAACTAATGTCAGATTCTGATTCAGCACACCCAAAAACCCCCAAAATGGTGGTTCACTTCTGTGTTACCTCCAAAAAGTTAAAATTTGTTGCCTTGTGTTATTAGCGTAGTTGCACCAAACAACTAAGTACGTCATAGGGCAATAACAAGCATAACATTAAAAAGTTTTCGAATCCATGTTCCCAAATGGGAACAATGGTGAGTAAATGGTTACTTTTTCTTTCACTATTTAGAATATATTGACCGTACATTTCCATTCAATCCACAATTTTAAATGTTAGCAAATTAGGCCTCAGATTCATATGCGGGAGCTGGTGGGTTCGATTTCCACCGGTGGAAGGAATTTTATCATCTCAGGGTTTGGGAAAAGTCCTCGCTTCACCCTGGATGTCCGCGCTGATTTCGATGCCGCAAAAAAAAAAAAAAAAGAATTATTATGTAATAATATAATAATTTTGAAAAAAGAAGAAGCATTAGCCCTATTCTTGCCAGAAAAAGCTGGTACCCTTTAATTAATATGTCCCAAAAATCTTTCATTCGTGAGATGTGGGTTCAAGTCCTACCTGTAAGAAGTTGACTTTTTCAGCGTTGGGCTTGGTGCTAATGAACTGAAAGCAGATATACCATAAAAAAAAAATAAGTAGGTCTATACAAAGGATGATTACAGAAATACTACAAAGTAAACTCATGTGGATATATACACTGACTAACAAAAGGCTCTGCACACCCCCAAGCAATTTTTTCTATAGTACAGAAAAAAGTGTAAGAAAGGGTTTGTTGACATAAAATTCATGTAATTTTGGGCAGAATTTATTATAGGATTGGAAATAATTGTTACAGTTATTAAATTCGCTCCATACACATTTTTTTTTTTTTTTTTTACATCAATTAACGAGTAATGTGATGAAGTCTGAACTCACAAAAGTCTCTGCACACCTTATTTTTCCGACTTAAATCACATCAACTGATACCAAATTGTAATTTAATATCTTGTAGATGCTTTGTTATTTCTAATCACATCCAACAATCTATTTGATATTGAGTAAACTAGCTCTTCTTTGAGTAGAGTTTTTATATTCTTTATTTTAAATTTGGCTTTCTGCCAACCCAATTAATCCCACAGAGGCTCTATTGGGTTATATTTAGGGCTAAGGGGATGAGTTTTGAGTTGCTGTTGAGCATTGTAGAACAACAAATCCTGAAATCTTCATGCTTGCATGTCATTGTCCTGTTGGATACTAACGCTCGTTGGAGATAAAACTTTGCTGCAAATTTGCTTTTAATTTTGATTTCTATACAAACCCGCTGATCTATTACTCCCAGGGCAGTTCACAAGCATGGCCATCAGTATCAATTTAAGGCAAAGCATTTGCTTTTTCATTATGAGTACCTGTAAAAATTTGTTCAAACGCGTTATCTAGGTAAAATAATTTTTGAGGTTAATGTGTGGTTGGGGTTCATTAATGGCCTCCTCCTGGACCCAGTATTAGTTCCTGTAATTAACAAATTCAAAATAAATGTATATTTTATTTATTTACTGTTTTAGGAATTTTTTATTTTTGTGGAACTTTTTTTTCTTTTTTTTTAAGGAAATATTTACTTAATATTTAAGTAAATATTCATAAAAATAAATATTTCGTTTAAGCTTTTTGAATAAACTGAAGAAAAAATTTAATTTTCTTTTCACATATCCATGTTTTTTTAAAACTTTTGTTCCTAAATCGTTCACATACTTTAATAACACAGGGTTGTGATACATGAATGGAAAGCTGGTTAAATGAGGAAGTTTTTCTGAAACCCGGAAATCTCAGATCCTGCCTATTGAAGAGTAACACTGGTAAGAAATATGAAGAAAATGTCAGGAAATTAAGAATAGCTTTCTTTTGGTAAGATAGACATACTTAAATTCAGTCATTTTTACATTACTCCCAACAATAGTGAATTTACTCAGCTTTCGATTGGTTTCTCTCCCTTAATAGTAGAACCCCCTGGCACGGAGCTACAATGATTATTCTCCTAAAAACCACGTTTGTCTCGAAAAAACAATAAAACAACGTTCTCCCTAATGTGTGGAAATTCGGAAAATCGTCACAACATTTATTGTTCCCCTATGGATCTTCTATCACCTCCGACAATATGACTAGACATTTAAGGGACACTCTGAATATTTATAAATTATAACAGTATCCCGGCTAGAAAAGGGTGGTAACCTATAGATAACCTGTCCTAAAATTTGAGGTCAATAATGAATGGACGTTAAAATTTAAATAAATATAATCGACAATATATTTTTTTATTTGATGGGAAGATATGTTATTTGATATGAATAATATTCTTCTTCCAGATGGGAGTTCCAATTCGATTTTAACAGTTCATACTTTTAGTTATGTAATTTTTTATTTGATGGGAAGATATGTTATTTGATATGAATAATATTCTTCTTCCAGATGGGAGTTTCAATTCGATTTTAACAGTTCATACTTTTAGTTATGTAATTAATTTGATTCTTGGACAGGAGGTTCACTTACCTAATAAGATTTTAAATAGTCTTGTATTCCCAACGACCATCACTTTGATGTGAACCTGATAGAGCAGCTTCAATAAAAGTCTGTAAATATTTGAAAAGTTTTAAGTTTTAGTTTTCTATCGGTGTAATACACAAATTGTCAAATAATACGACTTGCTAACTGACATCTCTTCTTATAATTATTGATCTAGTTCATCAAGGAGCTTTATAAATCCCTAGCTTATGACTTTCTTCCATTAGTCTACTGGCAATAAAACGCATCCATTTATTTAAGTTTATATGAGAAAAACTGTAGTATAATTAGTTAATATTAAATAACTCTTTTAGTTTTTAAATATTTAAAAAATACTGGCATCTCTTTCTAAAAAAAATGTTACAGTTCAATATATGTATACTATACACATGAATAGTACAGAGGCGTATACAGAAAATAATTTTGGAGGGGACTGGGAAATTTTGGGAGGGGGCTGAGTCCATTTTCGGTGTATGGAATACTAATAATTTAGATCTTGAAAGAGTTTTAGCCAACTTAAACACTAATACACCCAAAATAGAATATGTTTTATGAACTAAATGATCTTATTTAATTTATTTTTAAGGGTTTTATGAAAGTTTTACCAATCAAATCAACATTTGGGGGGGGCTGCAGCCCCCCCTCATATACGCCCGTGATATAGTATATGTATGCTATACATTATATAGCAATAAAACTAAAAAAGAGTCAAATCTAAAGTTAAAGACGAAAAAAAAATAGTGTAATGAAAACTTCAACGGAAAGAATATTTCAATTATTATCATAAAATGTCTCCGTTTTTTTTTTTTTTTTTTTTGTTAAATAATATATTAACCATGAGCAGTGCACCAACGAGTTGCCATAGATTTGTTTTTTTTGTTTTTTTTTGTGTCTATTTTCAGCCACTAGGCAGGCATAAATTATTTTAACGTTGCCAAAGTTTTTGACGCCACTCCTCAACAAATTGTGATTTGGTGAGTGCGTGTATCCCGTGAAATCGGGCAGAAAGCTGCAAAAAAAAAAAACTAAAAAAAAACTCAAATTATTTGCCCCTGAGTTAGTAGAACATATCGCATCATGTTATAGGAACCTTGCAACACATTAAACCATGAGGTAATGGCTACATGAAACAGGATAGAGCAGTAACAAAATAACTTTTATCAATCTAAAAAAAAAAAGAATAAAGTTTTCCTGGGATCATGAGAATAAACCGCTTTCATTTTGGAAAAATGTGTTGTTTTCGGAGAACAGGAAGTTGAATGTTTATGGATCTCTCGGACAGAGATTTCTTTGGAGAAAACTATGACTTTTTTTCAATTTTATTAAAGTTATTAGGAAAAATATTCCTTTTAGAGGATCGGCCATATTCTTTTCAGAAGGTTGAGGAAAAAATACCTCAAAGTCATGTATCACACATTCATAACCGACCTCTGTAAGTGCTTCCAAAAAATCGTTTTAATTTAAAACAATGAAATTTGAATCGCACGAAACATATTTGATTTTAAAGATATCGAAGTGCGGTTTGCAGCAAAGACTTTCTTTTTTTAATTCCCTTTAAAATGATGTGCATAATAACAGGGGCCATCTGCAAACATCAACATTTCAGCCAGCGCCGAGCGCACATGCGCAGTGAATATGTTAAATAATTGACATGCTTGGAAAGCTTAGGTCAAGCGCTACAACTTTTGCCTCTGACATTTTTTTCTCAGATCAACCGTTTGGCTGCAAAATTAGTTTGAGCCGTCTTATTTAGGACACCCTGTGTATATATATATATATATATATATATATATATATATATATATATATATATATATATCTATATATATATATATATACTTGAGCACTTCCACATATATTTTACCTCTTCTTTCAATATGAGACCTATAGGTAAAAATAAAAAATAAAAACTTCATTTATACCTTTTAGCACTTTCCTCCGAAGGAAAGTAGCTATTGAGGTTGGACACATGACGGAATTTTTGAAAAATTTCTTCAAATCTTTATCGATCCTACCTAGTAGACACCGAAAATGACCCCCGTTGAAATTTATATATATATATATATATATATATATATATATATATATATATATATATATGTGTCTGTTAACACAATGGCGGCCAGAGTTTTTGTTTTTTCGTCACGAAACTTGGTACATAGCATTCAATTAGCAAACGATTGAACGAGTTCGTTAACCACTAAAGTCGGTCCACCGGAAGGGGGGGTTTACCCCGAACCCAAAACACTAATTTGACCATGTCAGCCGTCATATTTGTTATATTTCAACGAAACTTGGTATTCGTAGTGGTAAAATAGAGAGAAAAGTGAGATATAAAAATCAACTAAATCGGTTCATTAGGAGGGGTGGGGGGGGGGGGGGGTTTACTCCGGACCCACAAACCAATTCGCCACTACCAGCCGTGATTTTTGGTATATTTCGACCAAACTCGGTATTCGTAGTGGTAATCCACAGGTAAATATGTGTTGTAAAAATAAACTAAATCGGTTCATTAGGAGGGGGCGTTTACTCCGGACCCACAATACCAATTCGCCACTACCAGCCGTGATTTTTGGTATATTTCGACGAGACTCGGTATTCGTAGTGGTAATCTACAGGTAAATATGTGTTGTAAAAATAAACTAAATCGGTTCATTAGGAGGGGGGGTTTACTCCGTACCCAAATTACTAATATACTCATACCGGTCGTAATTTCAGCTGTATTGTAACGAAACGCGGTATACATCGTGGGTAACTCTTGTGAAAGAAGTGTTGTAAAAATGAGCTGAATCGGTCAATCGGAAAGGGGGTTAACTTTGTAATATATTTCAATAGAAAAGCCCGCCATACGTAGGTTCACAAAGCCGCCGCAAGGAGCGCTTTCTACCACTATCCTGTTCCTGCGTTAGATCAAAATACGATAATATGAGGTTTTTTGTATTTATTACGTAGTGTAGTATAGTATTTATTACCATGTGTAAACATAACTCTCGAAGCAAATTAATAATTGATCAGTTACTCATTACAAATTTAAAAGAGAACTATTCATGTTTTTATTTTATTTATGTAGGATATTTTAAGCAAATTGTTCTGGAAAGCAGTCTAAACTACCCAAATTCTGTGGAAAGTGCTTAGTTATGCAGCTCCTGCGTGACGGCCTTTTTATTTATGTCGACTGCCAGAAACTAGTCGATCCATTTAACGAAAACTGGCCAAGTTGGAATTTAATGACTATTGTAACCACACTCGGTATAAGTCGTGGGTATTTAAAGAGAATGATGCGTTTTTAAAATAATCAGAATTGGTTGATTAGAATTGGGGGTTACTTTGCATTCTGTCCTTATTAAATTAAGCCTCCAAACCTCGGGCATTGGTCTCCTGCTACCACTAGAGGCGTTGAACAGGAGTATCCGGTTTCTGTGTTATTTCATTGTTGGTGTATCACTGTACACATGGGAGCTTATATTCATCAAGATTTATAAACAAAAACGTGAAGTTTTCGTGTACTCATAGAAATTAATAATTGAGACAGCTGCTAATTACAAATACAAAATGTTAAAACTATTCGTTTTATTTTTGTTTGTTTTATCCAACATCTGAGGAATGTTCTTATTTAAACAGCTCATCCTCCTTTTGAAAGGAAAAATTAATATCTTGGAGGGATTGTGTCGCTGTGGAATTTGGTCGGTTTACGCAGTTCCCGTAGGAGGTACTTTTCATAAACGATAATTACACTTAGGTTACATTAATATTAATATATTCATTGCGAAAATTGCCCTAAATTTGTCCGAAACAATAGCTGAGAAGTTGACCATGCGAATCTAGTAGTTATCTTTTAATAACAACTAGTGTTATCGTGTCGAAACTACCACAGCTTAACAAGCTTTCCCATCCTCTTCGAAATGGCAGGATGCTCTTGCACAAAATATTATAACAGGAGATAAGAGTAGGCTTGTTACTGAAAGGATATTTCAGTTTATTATGGACTTTCCACTTTATGCGTCCCGGACTAAAAGGCTCATCAAATAGTCAGCATCGAACTGCAACAGACAACAAATACCTATTGGGTAACACGAGTGACAAGAACAGGAACGGTGATTGTAGAACGCAACAGCATTTAAGTAGTTGCCGAGACTTGTTTACATTCGTCGCTGTAACAAGAAGGCATTACACTGGGTTAGTATTCCCTTTGTTAGCGAAGATCATTGTCGCTTAGCCGACATGAGTCGCTCTGATGTATTGGTCCATAGAATCGGGGATACTGTGTCGCTTCGTTCATGAAACGTTTCAGGTCTGTTCTTCGTTTGCACAATGGACCCGCTAGTGTAACAGTATGAAAACCTGTTTTTGCGGGTGTGTGCTTACAGACTCCCCGCGGCGTGTGTGAATACAGATATAAAAGGACACTAGGATTTAACGCACAATGCTGCCAGTACAACGTGGTTTCATTGATCACTTGATAATTCATCAGGAAACGTTTAAAACGAAGAAAGAAAGAAAGGTCCGTTTCGTAAGTGATGCTTGAATTGAGAATATTCCTGAGCAAGACAGCCACTACAACTTTTTTTTGGTAGCATATCTGCTGCCATTGCTATTACCGCCAAGCTATCTACACGTTGCCACCTGTGGAAAACATCCACAAGGATATTTTTTAGCGAGCCTATCGGTGCAAACGTTTCCTAGAGCTAAAACCTGATAATAAAGGAATTCGATAACTCGTAACTTGGGGATCGGCCAGGCTTCCACAAGAAGAATCCACTAATAAATTTAAACATTTTAGTGTCACACCTATTTTGTACATTATTGTATGTAACAACAGCTTCTGATCTCATTAAAATTAAAAAATACTTTTGAATTTAACCAATAAGAACATAATAAAAGATTCAATTGTAAGGAATAAAATGTAGTGTATTAAGCACTGCGTTTTATTACACTGTTTTGCTGACTACATATTTCAAATATCGGCTTGGTAAGATAATAATAACGCACTAAATTTCATACAGACACATGCATAATATTTCTACTATTACACTCGTGTACGAGTGGCACAATTATTTGTAGTTTTTTTTTTTTTTTTTTTTTTTTTAATTTGATTGTTGAGCATCGCAACATTGGCGACAAACTCATTTTATGTTTGTTGCGTCAAGAAGAAGGAAAAAGAAAAGGTAAATGAATAAATTAAGAACTTAAATGTTAACAAAACGTGAAAAAGAAGATAAAGTAAACAAAAAAAAAATAAAATAAAAACAGAACAAATAGTAACACTAAAGTAATAATTAGATGCAAACATAAAATTTTGAAATAGTGGATGTGAAAGTTAAGTGAGCTATTTACAGCTTGGGGTATAAATGTGTGTTTGTAGTTTTAAGAAACATTTAATTTTCCGAGTAATACTTGAGTAAACAATTTAATTAAATATAAATAATCTTGCTCTGATAAGGATGCATTTTCTTTATGATTCCTTCCTTTGGAATTGTCATCATATAGGTGTGGAGAAACTGAAGTGACAATGCTGGATGTGGGTACATTTTACAGCCGGATACTTTCTGCGTTACATAAACATGCCAAGTCTCCGTGATCCTCAAAATTCCTCAGTATATCATTCGAGGGAAAGTCCCGTTAAAAGGAAATATAAGCTCATGTAAGAAGAAGACGAGAGCTAATCAACTCTTGAAATCATGGTGGGTAATGAAGAAATATTTATAATTACCCATAAATAAGATCAGGAGGAAAAAACATAAGTAATAAAATTAACGAACAAATGTATAGTACAAAATATAAAGTATATATAAGTGCGCGCGCCATACTCGGTGAGCAATATCTCAAGATTTGGACTGCGCAGTCTAAACCTTAAGATATCCCTCACCGTGAATGGGAGATCCATGAGGCCAGAGTTGAACTGTACAGTCCAGAAGTAGAATGAAAAAAACCAATAGGTTAACTGCACAGTCCAATAAGGCGGGACTGTACAGGCAACGTCTGATTAGTATGGACAAGAGGTTTTGCTTAACATACTGTAGGTCTACTATAACTGGACTGTACAGTCTCAGCCTTGAGGTTTATTAACTTATAGTGAGTGTACTAGACCCGTACAGTACAAACCTTGAAGCTAAACTGTGCAGTCTCGGCCTTAAGATTTGAACTGAACGTGAATGGCCACCATAAGATCTACAACGTGAGTATCTTAAGAATCGAATCGCTTCTGTTGTATCATTCACAAGCTCAAATATAGTCCGACTTTGATACAATTTAGTATAAAAATCATTTTTTTTTTTTTTGAAAGGTCAAAATCGTTAATCAGCCCAATACGCTAACAAGAACTCTTCGACTTCGGTAATATTCGCGTGAAAAAAAAAATCTATTTTTTACCCAGTAAAACGAACGGAACCATTTTTAAGGCAATATCTGTTACCGTTTTCGAGAAACTAACTCATTTTCGGTTTAGGTATTTGGAAACGATGGATTCCGTTGGTTTTTCTAGATTTTTGACATTCATCCAGCCATTATGTTATATTATTATAATACAATGATATTTAAATTTTGATTACGTTTAGTTAAGTATGTATTTAAAAAAAATATTTTATTAACAGAAATAAACATTTTTAGGATTTTCGTAAAAACAGTTATGATTCGAAAGCTTTCTAAATTGTCTACTAAACGGTTCAGAAGTAATTTTCGATGGTACGTTCTCATTTGGAAAAATCGGTGCTTAAAATTCCAATACGTCGGTTTCTTTCCTTGGAACGCTCTTTTATACCTATCCACCTCAGTTTTTATTTGGTTGCGTTATTTTTTAATTGCCTTTAACAGTAAAATAAGTATTTTAGTAAAAAAAGGCTAGAAAATGCTGTTCTGTCACTATACTGTCAATGTCAAATGAATGTCCGCACCTGAAAGCTTATTATCCTACGAGTCGCCACAAAAGTATTCCCCAAGATATCAATTTTGTCACTCTAAATATCTATGTGGCTCAAACCACACGCTAAGTTGTTTCCTCGTTCTCTTCTTTTACTTTCTACTTTGCTTTTCTTCTAACGATTACATTATAATGACTTACGGAAAAAAAAACAGAACGAAAACAAACCTGATCCTGTGGTTTAGTAAGAGCTGAGATTCAGCTGCTTAAAAGAGGTAAAATATTCACTCTTTGTCATTAGAACTTTTGTAATAAATTTCTAAGGAGCAATCGTATTTATGAAAGAACATATCGAAAAATGTCTTCAAATCTTCATCGATTTGAAAATGTATACTCCTTCGCTTTAAATTGTGTATTGAATAAATAATGGGTTAAAATAAGGGAATTTTGTTGATATTTCAAGGGTTTTATGTATTAAGGAGATAAAATAGTAAGAAAGTTCAAGGTCTAGCTAACTATCTGACTGAGACATCTTGTCCTCGCGGCATAAGTGAAATTCCTTGTGTATTCCATGATGAAGAAATCATTTATACTGCTTTATATTCAACAAGTGTTTTATCAAGTATAAACATCTGTTTTCAAGTGTATCCACAATGCAGTCATGAAATATTCATGAAAAAAAAAAGTTATCATTTAATATATTTTGATGCTATATGCAATGCTACAATATAAAAAAGTCCGAATTGCAGGAACTGCGTCAAATTATTATTATTTTTTTTTAAATTTTAATGTCCCCTTATATTAGATGCAGATTTTGTGATGGGTTACCACGAATTTCTAGCCAAGAAAAGGGTGACGGCTTTTCTTTTAGGCACGGTTATATGTACACTCAGTATGACTCAAGGCCACCGGGACTTCATGAAACCATTGTGTTTCATGGTAATATTTATTGCTCGCACGATCAGTAAGAATTGATCGAATTTAACTAATTTGAATTGCAAAAAACCGAGTTCTCCACGAAGGAGATGGTCCCATAAAAGTGTACGCCGGAATCTTCATCAAGTAAATTTATTAGGTTTCTTATCCATCATGAAAAAGTGGATATGAATTTTTTTACGTTTAGAGTATTGTCAATATTACAAAAAAACAAAACAAAAACAGACGAGCAGTTTCGTACATTTTCTTAATTTATTCAAAAATATTCAAGAAAAAAATAAGAAAATTTCCAGAAATGGTTTTGTCTGTTGTCGAATAATGTTTTGCAATGTTTACATAACCCTAAACGCAACCAAATTTATATCCACTTTTGAAGACGGATCATAACGTAAAGTCCGTAGCCGGGTATGGTAAGCATGGGTTGTCGGCTCCAGAAAGGTTTTTGCTTGAAATTTGGAGGATCAAAATAGTCGTTTAAAAGTGGCTTTAAGCGAAATTTTCAGCTCTGAATGTTCAACTCCCCGTCAAATAAAAAAAAAAAGAAAATCAAAATTGCCTTGAAAATTTATATCTCAGGATTGAGTTGTCTAATCAGAATGAATAAAAATGGAAAATATGCATCTTTCTTAAGGCTTTTAGAAAAAAAAGTCCGACTCGCAGGAACTGCGTCATCTTAGCGCGGTTCCAGTTTTTTTTTTTTTTTTTTTTTTTTTTTTTACGGCACATCTACATCTAGGTCATTAGCGCCGACATCCAGGGTGTAGCGAGGAATTTCACCAGCGAGCCGTGGGATGATAAAATTCCTGCCGGAGGTTATCCCACCATATCCCGCTTATGAATCCAAGGCGCTAGACATTAGACCACGGGAGAGCCCGGTTCCTGTTCCCTATTCTCATTTGAAAAGCATAGAATAGAAACAGATAATATTTTCCTCGGCCTTTGTTGAAAGGGTTTTATGGCTATACCTGGGGGTCAGGTCCGCAAGACCCTAGAATCCTCTTCTACCGATACTTCATTTCATACGTTTCAATGAATTGGAAAATATCAAATATTTTCACACATTCCTGTGTTCTTTTACTATAGTAATAATTCTACAGATAAAATCAATTGAAAAATAAAATAAAAAAACCAACAGCATAAAGGCAATTGAAAATATTCAAAAGACGTCATCGAATCTTTTTCTCTTGGCAAGCTATATTTCTAACAATGAATTGTTTTTCTTATTTTGCCTAATCTGTTTTATTGTAAAATACATTATCCAACTATAAGCAATTAAAAAATAACAAGGAATAAAAACAGACAAAAAGAAGAGTTCGAATAAGCAAAATCAATTACTTTAATGTTTTAAGCACTTATTTCTCCGATTGACATCGCCTAATCAAAACTTTCATCAGAACCTTTTTTGTAGAGCATTTAGTAAGCTTTCTAATGGTATTCTTTTGTTTACCAAGATTCTCAACCTTTTTCGAGATATTAAGGAAAATATACAAAGTTACCAAAACTTTTTAAGTCTGTTAATAAAATATTTTATTCTAACCCTTCCTTAACTCCAAACGTAACCAAAATTTCAACATATTAGTTTTGATGAAAGTAGAACATGCAGAAAATGTTTCAACTGAATCCCATGATTCTAAGTACCCAAACCAAAAACGGTATTCAAAAAATATTTTTCCAATTTTCTCGAAAACGGTTAAAGCTATCGCCTTGAAAATGGTTTCATTCGTTTTCTTAGCCCAGGAATCATATAAAACGAGTACTTAGAAGCTTATGAACTCAAAAACGTAAGCGTTACGATTTTTTTTGCGCGAATTTCGCCCCAAACGCCATCTTCCAGTAGGCGGATTTTGCTGGTTAACTTGACCTTTCAAATTGGACGAAGGATTTTTGTACCAAATTTCATCAAAATCGGACCATTCGTCTTCTAGCTAGAGAGCGAACAGACAAATATATATATATATATATATATATATATATATATATATATATATATATAAATATATACATATATATATATATATATATATATATATACAAATTTGAACCACCGTTATTTTCGGTCTCTAGGGGTTCTGAAACGCGAAATTTTCTAGTCGGCACTTCCGGATTGTTTCATTGTATCAACCCTATAAGCGGGGTTCCTCCCTATGGGGGAGGGAGGAACCGCGCTAATAATTCGGCTTTCGGCAACATCGCGTTCAATTGGTTTTTTATTATTTTTTTATGGTGTATTTATTTGGATCAATCACCAATTTTTTTGTGAAAATTCTCTTACCACCCCTCTTTTACGTAATTTTTTTTCGAGACGATCAAAGCGGTACGCCATAGTAAAAAAAAATCGATTCTTTATTGGGATATATTATGGAAAAGCCAAGAGGGTTATATTTAATTGTAAATTAATTATATATAATATTTTTGACTATTTATTAAATGTTTATTGATAAAGATTATTATCCGTTTTATCAAGTTTATTTTTATTTTATTTTTTTTTTTGTTTTTGGTTTGGCAACAACTAGGCCATTAGCACCGACATCCAGGGTGCAAGGAGGAATTTTCCCAAAGAGCCGTGGGATGAGGAATCAATGGTTATTGTTTAGATTAATCCTATTATTTATTTATTTTATACATCGGCTCTTCAAATAAGACGATTATCAGGTAACGAAGTGTGTGACGTCTGAGTTTCAATGAATCAAGTTAATAAATAGTGTAAATAAAACAAGTAATCCTACTAAGAATCATTCAATATCTGTAATCTACTCCCGTGTTTCTGCGTAAGAATAAGTCCCATCTAAGTAATATTTGAGTGCAATTCTATAATGTGACATCGTGTGTTCAGTAAGCATATTCTTACTTAAAATATGGCGTATTTAAGAGCAAATAATCCAAAGTGTCCTATTTGTGAAAAGCTTGTAAAAAAAAGTTCCAGGTACATCAGGAAGATATCGTGCAAATGTTTAAAAAGAAGAAAATCTGATTCAGAAGAGAATGATGATAATAAAACAGGGCCGGCAGAATCGACTTCGTCAGACGATAGCACAAGTTCAGATGATTCGACTGTAGAAATAGTCCGCTCCCCACAGGATAGCACAGATTCTGAATACATAGAAGTTTTTTTTTTTTTTTTTTTTTTTTTTTGGTTGGATTTAAGGCGTGACAACCTTTGTGGTCATTAACGCCAGACATAGAAGTTTAAAATCAAAGAACAGTAGCCACTCATAGATATTGTTGTGAGTGCTTTGCTAATGGGAATCTCCGTCTTGTTCCACAAAGTGCAAGATTACAGTCTTACAGTAAGCGACGTATTTATATACCAATCGGCAATCGTTGTTTTCCAAATCATCTAATTAATTATCGATTTTACTATGACGATATGAATCGCCTAATTGTTTACTCCAATTCTACAAATCTCCAAGCTAGTGAACTTTGTGGCATGATGGAAAGCTTTGCTATCGAATGTTGCTCCACGCCATTCGATCAAATTAGTCAGTACCGATTTTCTGATGAACAAATCCATATCTATACTCGTCTTACATGGGGTAATATTATTGAGCTCACAAACATGATGACATCAATAAGGCAAAGTTCAAATCGTTCTGTCTTACAAGCAGTTATAGTTTTCCTGTGCAAGCTTCGAACAGGAAACTCTAATAAACTGATATCATTTTTTCACTGGAGCGAGAACAATCTGTTTCCGATTTCTCAGCATCAGTTATTCAGGTCTTTGAAGTAGATGTGCTTCCTATTCGTTTTGGAATTGCTGCGTCAAAAAGAGCCGACCTTATTGAAACCACACACTACAGTTCTCCCAAAAGAACTGCACAATGCCGGTAATAAGCTCATTTTAATTTGCGATGGTACATATGCACTACATCAAAAAAGTTCGAACGACGAATATCAAAGAAAATCGTTTTCTATACAGAAAAAAAGTGCCTCTATGTAAACCATTTACCGTATGCACGACTGATGGTTACAAAGTGGATATGTTAGGACCATACCTAGCAAATGTGAATGATACAAGTATCATGAAGTAGCAGTAAGTGATCCAGGAGGCTTATGCAAATTGATGGTACAGGGTGATATTTGTATAGAGGGTCGAGGTTTTCGCCACGTAAAAGGTCATTTAGAAAATAAGGGATTTCAAGTACTAATACCAGCCTTGAAAGGTAAACGAAAGCAATTAACAACTGCTGAATCAAACGAATCTAGGTTTGTTACAAAATTCCGTTGGCCTGTTGAATCATTACATTGTACATTAAACCAAAAATTTCAGCTTCTTGATAAAAAACTAGACAATAAAATTCTTCCAAAGATTGGCATTTATTTCAAAATAGAAGCTTTTCTCCACAATGAGTTCCATCTGATATTGGTTACTCAGATGAAATATAAATAAGATGAAGGGACAGATGTACGTTGAAAATACATTTGCAGCAGAGGTCGAAGCTAATGGCTGACAACGCAAGAAACTTCCATTTGAAAGCGTTACCACGGGTGATTTTCCAGAAATAAGAGAAAAACAGTTAAAATATTCTTTTCTGGTTCATAAGGAAGCTATATCGTATTTAGCTGAAATGATTAATGAGCAAGGTTCGATTAACTTACAATTTGTCAAGGATCAAGTACACATATTAATTAACGTAAAGTTACAAATTACCCTAATAAAAATACTTTAATGAGTGTAAAAATTACCTTTAACCCGTTCCCAAATATTAGTAGTAAGTAGATAATTAGCGGATAAGATATTGAATGAGTGTTAATAAAGTAAATCTAAGCAATAACCATTGATAAAACGGATAATAATGGCCTAGTTGTCGAACCGCCGTAAAAAAAAGAAAGAAAAAAAATGGATAATAATGTTTATCAACAAACATTTAGTAAATAGTCGAAAATATTATATATAATTAATTATTAATTCACAATTATATATATCCCTCTTGGCTTTTCCATACAATATTCAAAAAAAGAATAGATTTTTTTTTTTTACTGTGGCGTAACGCATGGATCGTCTCGAAAAACATTGAGGTAGTACAGGGTTGGTAAGAGAATTTTCACAAAAATTTTGGTGATTGTACCAAAACGGATACTCTATAAAAAAAAAAAAAAAAAAAAAAAAAAAAAAAAAAAAAAAAAAAAAAAAAAAAAAAAAAAAAAAAAAAAAAAAAAATGAACGCGATGTCGCCGAAAGCCGAATTATTATTTTTTTCTAAAAGCTTTAAGAGAGATGCATATTTTCCTTTTTTATTCATCCTGGTCAGACAACTCAATCCTGAGATATACATTTTTAAGGCAATTTTGGTTTTCTTTTTTTTTATTCGACGGGGGGTGAACATTCAGAGCTGAAAATTTCGCTTAAAGCCAGTTTTAAACGACTATTTTGATCCTACAAATTTCAAGCAAAAACCTTTCTGGGGCCAACAACCCATGCTTACCCGGCTACGGACTTTATATAGTTAGTTTAGCTTAGTAGTTTGATATAGTCACTAGTTTTAGTACTTAAGTTACTGATGAACGTGCGATATGTGGAAAAAAGTTCAAATGAGTGTGACAATTTTTCGTGCCCGAATCATATAATTATTTTTCTTCCTGGAAATAAACTTGGCTTTGAAATTGTTATCAGTCCATCTCCTACTACAACATATACTTATAAAATTTTACTGTTTAACGAACTTTAACTCGTTTTAGGCCGAGTATTCTTGTACCAAAGTTCATTAAAATAGGTCTGCTTCATATATCTAGAGGCATTTTGAAAACTTAGAATCGAAACAGTTAATGTTTTCACATAACTTCTCGTCTTTCTTTTTATAACTCGTTTATTTTGCTCTACATGTTTCTCGTCCATTTTACGTCTCTTCAGGAGCACTTTATGTAATATTACATTACAGCCTTCAACACCAAAAATCTTCCGCAGGAAGGGCCACGTCTAGACTAGAAATGGGGTTACCATCTTATAATATAATAAGGTAATATTTTGTTTTGATAATTCGCGAAAAGTTTAAACGTGCAATAAGTTAAAAAATCTCAAAGAGCAAGTTCTTAGGCACCATAATAGGAAACTGACAGTATCCTAAATACGTTTTTCATTTTCTTACCTTGTTTTACGGAAATACTAATTTTACTCCGAAATGTAATTTGAAAACACGAGTTAATAAGTGAGGGAAACCTGGACAAAAACCGGTATAAAAGAGCGAAGCTGACATTTTAAGCAGTGATTTCCCCGAACCATTTTTTGTATGAACTGTAGTAAGCTTTTGATTGGTTAAAGTCACCTTACCACGATTTGCCACCCGTTTTCTATAAAAGTTTAATAACAAAAGTACCCTTCAGCGAATAAACCTTATGCATATACGCATACATACAAATTTGGAATGTATTTTTTTAAACTTTTCTCGACATCACTTCCCGATATCCAAATAGGGTCCCTACCACAAGCGGGCTTTCCTAACTATGGGGAGGATATAAACACGCTAAATTATTAGATGTTTATAAATCGCCTGGTAATTTCAACATTCTTTCTTGAAACAGTTTAATTTATATTGTGTGATTAAGTATACTTCACAATAGCCCCTGGAAAATTAATTTATCCGTTCTATATCTATATAATTATGCCACGCAACAGCTGACTAATCACTAATAGCCAAGTGGTCTACCAATTAAAAACCTACTGCTAATCTTTATGATTCTATAATTGAAACCGCCAATTGCATACAGTAAGCACATTGGCTCATCAGCTGATTTAAAACGCGGCTGCAACACTTTGATACATCCTTTCGTCACAATTAATGTTAACCGTGAAAGCCAATGCGGCAAAAAGTATTACTCCTAGCGCTTACCTAAATTATATGCCGTTCGTTTAGACGGGGAATTCTGAGGGAAATATCCCCTAAGGTTCTATCATTTGCAAATTCTCGTTTTAATAAAACCCACGATATGTCAAACTCAAATGATTGTCTGGTTTAGGACCAGGTATTGAATGCTTGTAGAGGTCAGGCAAGGTAGATAATGTTTAATGTTTACCAATACACAGGTAATGCTAAGGCCGAAAACAACTAAAATTATAATCTTACCTGTTAAAATAAACAGTTTATTAAAATAATGGCCTATATTCCCGCTGCAGAAAATTGACGATAAAAATTCTTTGTGTTAACCTTATCACTGTGAGGTTTAAAACGTTTTTAGCCTTAGCATTGGCTAACTACTGAACACGGACGCGGAACTTCTGGATTGCGTCATAAGGTCATCCACAAAGTGGGTTTCCTCTCTATAGAGGGCGGAAGAAAACGCGCTCAAAAATGAATCAATCTATCTATCTATCTATCTATATATATATATATATATATATATATATATATATATATATATATATATGTATGTATATATAATTTAGCTGTTAGTCTGTTTGAATGATTGTTCCTTACGCAAATCCACACCGCCTCCAAACTCCTCTAGGACTCGTAGTTCTGAGATCACGGGTTCGAAACTGGGAACCCGAACTGTTAAAGAGGAGTGAATTGTCAGAAAAAAGAACAAAAAAAAAACAAACAAAAAACGTATTGTCGATCAGAGGGTTTTGTTTCTGTTTACAAGCTTTAAAGAGTTTTATTGTGAGAAGATCTAGTTTGTATTATATGACAATGGTCGATGCAGTCCATTTTTGTACTCCGACTCCTTTCACCTAAATCTGATGACTCCACGAGGTCATCAGGCTGTATTCAGGAATCATAATGCTTCAGTCATGGTTTTCCTTGAACCTTAGCTTAGTCTGAATCACTTTCATCAATGGACGAGGACGCCTTGAACTGAATGAAGCCACCAATTGAAGACGGGGGAGTTGTAGGATGTGTATAGTTATGCCGATCCCTCTTGCAACACAACACGTTCCATTCAAAGATAATATGATTTAAATTGAATGGGACGGTCACAATACTAGAACTGTTTCTAGCGAGTCGTATTGCATTTTGCGTAATCGGCCATCTTGCTAAGAAGCGGAATCCTTCCTTTCAATGGTGGATTCTCGACTTGTTTCACATAACCTATTTTCATCCTCGGAGGTTCAATGGTGTATTCAAAGGAAAGGATGGAGTGTATACCAGCTCTAAGGATGTAAAGCACATTGAAAACGGCATGGAATAGCTTTTTCTTCTGTAAACAATGCCTCAAGGCGATAACAGAAATAATAAGAAATATTAAGGATGTCGATAGTGCCCAAGGCTGGAACTAGTTAGCGTGAAGAAAATCCCCCGTCCTGAAGTGCTGGCATGGAACTTCGACTTTACATAAAACTCAGATATATAGAGACACACAAATTTGTACTCCCAGTTTTTTGTGGCATATGGATCATGAAACGTCGCTATTTCGCGTCAGTCCTTCGGAATTGCGGCATCAGGTTATAATCGGATTTTCATCCCAATGTGGGGAGAAAAAACACGCTAAAACTAAAAGAAAAAAATCGTCATAAACCCATAATAGCAACCGAAATTAAATTATACAGAGTAAATTCGAGCCGTAATCTGAGATTAAATGTCAAAACTTATCACTTGTACAAATAAGGCTACAATTTTTAATAGATTTGGGACAAAAATACTTTGTCTAAAACGAAATAGTCTAGCTGCAGAGCCTAAATCTTTAATTTTAAAGCTGCAATTTATTATTTAACAACAAAGATTTAAATTTTGGTTGCCTTTTAAGCTAAGGAAGTATCCGGGCATGGGCAGGTTTGGGTTTTTAGTATATTTTCTTAAATATGCTAAAATCCTAAAACGTCTACAAAATTGAGATAAGAAGAAGGAACAATTCTACAGCTTACCAAATTCTCTACGAAAGTGGGTCTGAAGTAATTTTCCATGTGACAATTTCAGTCAGGGGAAAAGGGCTTATATCTTCGAAAGTTCTTTTTTTCTTTTTTTTTTTCTTATTTAGTTTTTAAATTACAGTGGAATCTCCCTAATCCAGCGTCGTCTGGACCGGGGTACAGTCGGATTAGAGAATTCTGTTACAAGCAGTCACTTATGTATTTGAAAAACCTTATTATATGAGGGATAATATGTAGTATTTTTAATTTTGCATATTTAAGTAAAATTTAAGTATCGACTTATAAAATAAAATCAAATATCTGAATTCTTGCTGGTGTATTATTTACAAGTGCATATGTATGTAAAAGTTTCAAGGGATAAAAATATGTAGTCAGTTTAACTAAAAATACAAAATATTTAATTACTAAGTAAATCACATATGTGTTTTATATTAATTATATATATATATATATATATATATATATATATATATATATATATATATATATATATATTTCTTTTCTTTTTAACGGCGCATCGACAAATCTTGGCCATTAGCGCCGACATCCAGGGGGCAGCCTGGACCGACATCCAGGGGGGGGGGGGGAATTTTCTCAGCGAGCCCTGAGATGAGAAAATTTCTGCCGCCGGTGGGGATCGAACCCACCATCTCCCGCTTATGAATCTAGCGCGCTAGCAACTAGACCACGGGAGACCCCATTAATTATATATTATTGCAATATCAAAAACTAGTTATATGGAAGATCAGGCGTTCCAGCCCCGTGTGCCTTAGTAGAAACATTTATTTATTTAGTAGAAAAACAAATTCCTGCCTCTAAAACGAAACGTATAAGCCTTATTTGACTTCCATTCAATGAAATATCACGAAACAAATGTTTGGCTAGCTAGGAAAGGAAGGTTTTCTAGGAACCCTCCAGCTGGTCAAGCACGGGCGAGTTCCGAAATCCGTCGCTCATTCCTCTCGGAGACCGCCAGATTAGTGAGAGCGACTTATAAGAGTCTACTGTACATTTAAGCGTAAAAGTATATCCTAGTAAAACACGCTAAATATCAAACATTTTTGTATCAAGAGTTAAGAATGAATGAGGAGGTGGATTAAGTAATTTCTGCTTCTGATTAAGTTGGATACTGTCAGTTTTCTGTGCTTAGTGATGCCTAAAATATCGCTTTATAAAATTGTTAAAAATTTTGTATTCCAAGCATTCTTAATGTCACTAGGAATAACAACAGAAACCCACTTACATGACGCAGTTCCAGTGAGTTGGGGTTTTATAATCTATAATTATTATTATTTCAATAAATAACTTTCTTTGAAGATTATTAGAACATTTATTGAAGTCTATAATAAATCAAAGAGTCTTCGATGCTTCAAGATGTCTGTTTTTTACAGCAACTTAAATCTTCTCCCTTCGAAAGATAAGTATAATATATGTTTCTTGGAAATATGAAGGCAACAGGGAAATAATTTATTCCCTGGGCATTCATAAACCTCTCTCTAATCTTTGTTTATTATAAGCTATGATTCTGCGTCCTGGATTCCGCATTCCACACTTATCGCAACTGTAATGAGTGTGGGCAAAGAACCACACACCAGTGCTTCAAATATAGTAGTTATCAAAGTGTTTTTACACACGATAAGGAGGGTACCAAAAAATGCAGGCTATAATTAGAGATGTGGGGTGGAAAATTTTCAGCTATGTTTTTCCGGAAAATTTTCCATTTATAAAAGGCTATTTATCAAGTTTTATAAGGGTAACCTCTGAGAGAGGCTACCCCTGATCAGTCTTGTTCTAAACTTCCTGTGTACGGTACTCATTAACATTAAAGTGGTGTTTCTATAATGCTGACTGTTAATTATCTTTCACCTTCTCTGCCGTTCCCATATTCATTTTAATAGGTTATGGGCCCAGAATTCATCGCTTGAAGTAATACATATGTGTAAAATAATAACTTGGTTCGAGAAAGTAATCAGTTATTAACATAACCTTCAGAGAACACGGAAACGGCGTAATGGCTACCTCTAACGTACAGTTTTGTTTACCGATCTTATCCGACAATAATAATTTCGGAAATTGGAAGTTTCGTGTAAAAATGATTCTAGAAGAAAAGCAACTGTTAGAAACTATCCTACAAACGCCTGAAGAAGTTCCTAAAGATCAGAAAGAAGCTGCTCTTATGAAGGACGCCAAAGCAAAGTCGGTTATGGTACAGTGTTTATCGGATAAGTACCTAGACCTAGTTAAAGACGCCAAATATGCGAGAGATATGATGAAGTCCTTAGAAGAAGTGTTTGAAAGAAAAAGTGTTTTGAGTAGGTTGTATCTGAAGAAAAAGTTATTAGCCCTTAAATATGATCCCAACTACAAAATAGAGGAACATTTCCTACATTTTGACAAGCTCATTAGAGACAATGATAATACTGGAGCAAAAATGGAAGAAACAGACAAGATCTGTCATCTCCTTTTAACAATGGGTGATCATTATAGTACTGTCATAACGGCTATAGAAACCATGAAACAAGATATAACTATGGAATTTGTCAAATGCAGACTGCTGGAACAGGAAATGAAGAGAGAGGGTCAACAACAAACCATATCAACAAAAGGTGAAGTCGCATTTAAAATAACCTGCCATGGGTGCGGGAAAGTTGGCCATAAAATAGCAAACTGTTGGAACAAAGAAAAACGTGACGGCTTTAAAAGGACATCTACAAAGAAAACTTGTAAGAATAATAATGCCAGTCCACCTAAGGCACATCAAGCAGGCATAACATTTTCTGCCTTAAATTGTGAAGTAAGTAACAAAAATGACATTTTTATATTGGATTCTGGAGCTACGAATCATTTAGTGGTTGAGAATTTACAAGAATACATGACAGATATAAAAGATCTAAAACAGAAAGTGATAATTAAAACTGCTAATGGTAGTGAAATGACTGCAAGTAAGTATGGGAAGTTTATAGGACTTTCAAATAATAGAACTATTTCTTTTGAAGCACTAATTGTTCCTGGATTAAGAAATAACCTCCTATCAGTGAGTAAACTAATTCAGAAGAATTTAACTGTCATATTTAATAATGATAAAGTAATAATTAAAGGTAAAAATACCTATTTGAAATGTAAGAAAGGGCAGTGTAACCTCTTCTTTTTAAAGATAAAACCTAAATGTGCCAATGTAAACAAAGAGTTTAGTGGGCTAAGTTCCAGTAAGGGAAGTTTATGGCACAAAAGGCTTGGACATCTAAATAGACGTGGATTACAACTGTTAAATTTGCCATACAATGACGAAAAGTGCCCCCAATGTCTTGAAGGAAAAGCAAGAAGACTACCCTTCAAAGGAACTACAAAATCAACAAAGGAAATTGGTGACCTAATTCATTCAGACATCAGTGGACCTGTGAGAAATCCAACAATGGACAATGAACGCTACTTCCAGGTAGTTGTGGATGATTTTTCTCATTTTACTACTGTATACCTCCTGAAAAATAAAAACGAGGCAGAACAAAAATTAATTAATTATATAAAATTTGTGAAGACTCAACATGGAGCCAAAACAAAACGTATTCGACTTGACAATGGTACTGAATTCACTTCTACAAATTTTAAAAGGTATTGTAGAGATAAAGGAATAATTATTGAATACACAATGACCTACACGCCTCAGCAGAACTCAAAATCAGAGAGAATGAATCTAACTTTAATGAACAAAGTCAGGACTAAATTTGCTGACAGTGATCTACCAAGACACCTTTGGGGTGAAGCTATCAGGTCATCAGCTTATGAACTGAACAGATCTCCGACAAGTGCTCTTAATGGCCGTACACCAGCTACAATATGGTATGGCAAAAACGATATCTCCAAATTAAGAGTATTCGGCTCTCAAGCATGGGTTCTAAAACTTCCAAGAGAAAGTAAACTAGAACCAAGAGCAAAACCTATGATAATGGTTGGTTATGCAGGAGGAGGCTACTGGCTGTGGTATCCGCGCGACAACAAGATTGTTAATTCTCGAGATGTAACTTTCGATGAAACGAAACTTGGTGTAATAAAAAAACAAGATTCAAACCAATATAATATGAATGACACATTTGAAGAGAAAATTGAAAGACCTATGGAAGATTATAAAAAGGGTACAGAAGAACAATTGTCAAAACCCTCATCAAATAGTGATGACAGCTCTGATGATTTCTACGGTTTTGAAGATGAAGAAGAAAAGGATGAGAACAATAGGAGACATTTTTAGAAAAGCGTTACGTGAAAATAAATTTAACCAATTCAGATATTTGTTAAATGTTAATTAATATTATTATATGTTTTTGGTTGTATTATTTAAAAAAAATGTATTGTTATTGCAAGTCAAGGGGAAAAAAATGTGTTATTTTTATAGTTTGACTTGAGCAGGGGTATCAAGTTTTATAAGGGTAACCTCTGAGAGAGGCTACCCCTGATCAGTCTTGTTCTAAACTTCCTGTGTGCGGTACTCATTAACATTAAAGTGGTGTTTCTATAATGCTGACTGTTAATTATCTTTCACCTTCTCTGCCGTTCCCATATTCATTTTAATACTATTTTTGGGCAAATTTGATCTAGGACATATATGAGCAATCCATATTCTCTTATATTAGCTAATTTCTGAACCATTTAAACAAAAACTGCAGGTTATAATTCAACTTTTTAATTCACATGAATAAAATGAAATGTGATTATGTTGTCTCATATTGCTTATGTAATAACTCATAAAAAGGCAATTCACCCTATTTCATAATATAGGTAATAGCACTCACAGAAAATGAATTGCTCATTTCTCTTAATATTTGATAAACACGGTTTTAGCAGAAACCAGAAGATGGCTCCACCACTCTGTACTAGCTACAACAGTTTTTAGAAAATTCGCCTCATTTAAACAGCACTAGATTGGAATTTAAAAAAAAAAAAAAAAAAAAAAAAAATCATGCTGCTCTCAGGAATAATAATGGTTAGCCAGAAAATAATAAATGTGTGGACGTTCTACATTTTGTCTATGAAGGCAACAAAATTATAGGTAAATGCAAATATTGTGATGTAAATAGATTGATAGATTTACACAAGGCGAAGCTGATATCAGTCTCACAAAACCTTCATTTGATGAGCGATGACAATGCCATCCTTTCAAATACTGCTTCTTCTTCTGAGCAGAGAGAGAAACACGTTATTTTTGAAAAAAAAGTTTAGTTGCCTAACTATATTGGGTTGCTTTCCACACAGAGTACTTATCAACCAGTAGGCATAGGACCTAAGTTTAATATAAAAAAAAAAATATGCAAATCGATCAAACAACAAACTAAATAAAAAAACTAAAACTAAAAATATAATGATGAAAATATTTGTAAAAATGTTTAAAAAAATAAATTAATACTGCAAATAAAATTAAAGAAACACACATTCTCGAATTCTTCATTTCATTTAATAAAATAGTAGTGTTCCACAGTTAGATGCTGTTATGAGCCGAATACCCGTGCTTTGTCACGGCAGATAAGTAGTTATTTTATTGCATTAAATAATGTATCATCAAAATTAACACTACTGTATAATTTTTGCAGTTTATTATAGCATGGTCCCCGTCATACTATATTTTAAACATCAATTGATAAGTAATCAAAGTATAATGTTTCTTGACACTGGGGCGCTCCGGACCAGTGTCAAGAAACAGACAATCTAGAGATAACCCGTTACCTATAGGTTACCATCATGGGCGTAAAACAAGGGGAGCTGAGGGGTCTGCAGCCCCCCCCCAAAATTTTGATTTGATGGTAGAATAGAATAGAATACATTATGACTCAAGACCCCCGCCAACACGGGGTGCACCTCGGCCAGTTGTCCTGCTTAGGCTTCTCTCAGACTTCTGATGAATCTCAGATAATGCCAGACTTCAGCCGACCTCCTGATCTCATCCTCTCCAAGGCTGCCAAAATGCATGAACCGCCTCCTTCCTAATGTAACACATTCGAATATGACGTGCTTGGGTGTCTCCTTCTTGTCCTTGCACCACCTACATACCGGAGAGGACTTCATTTTCATTTATTAGTATACATATGTTTGTTCATCGTACAATGACCTGAGATCGTTGCAACCGTCTCCCTCAGGTCTCTTCTGGACATATCCAGAAAGATGTCCTTTTTACTGAATTTGTTAAGATCTATGAAGGACTTCGTATGGGCTATTTTCTGTCCCTCCCATAATTTTCCAAAGTCCCTTTTGGCTTTTGCTGCTATTGCTTCCTTGGCACAGGCCATTGATAATCCCACAAAAGGCACTGGACCCACAGGCGTCACTACCGCTCCTGACCCTGCCAGCCTGTCTGCCCTCTCATTACCCGGGATGCCTCTATGTCCTGGTACCCAATAAATGACAACCTTATTATTTTTTGCTAGTCGGTTGAGCCTTGACTGACACTCGTCCACCACTCTGAGGTAGTCTCCTGACTCCTTAATGCTTTGCATGCAGCCTGACTGTCCGTAAGGATATTAATCTTCTTCCTACGGACTCCCCTCTCGCTCATGCTATGGGCCGCCGCTAAAATGGCGTATATCTCCGCCTGGAACACAGTTGGGGATTTTCCAAGGGAAATTTGTAGCCTTAAGCCACCCTCACCCCCACTCCAGACCCCTGCTCCAGCTCCATGTATAGTTTTGGAGCCGTCCGTATAAATGTTAGTGCCATTAGGTGGCTTAAAGATATCCTCTTTACCAGTACAGATGCCATGTATTTCTACTCCGTACCTCCTTGCAGTGCTTGACCTGCTCCTCATCATGTCTGACGGCATGCTTAGTTCAGGGATCATCCCTATCTTTGAGAAAATCTGGGAGTGTCCTATTTCCTGTTTAGGATTGCCTATGACCTCCTGTTTCGTCATTCTATATGCCGATTTCGTTGCCTCCGCTTCGATGAATACATCAATTGGCAGCAGGTTAAGAATGGCCTCCATTGCTATCACAGGTGTTGAGCTCATCGCTCCCGTGACCAATAAGCACCCCAATCTTTGTACCTTCCTCAATTTGGCGCTGAAGGACTTGGTGGCCAACTTATGCCACCATACCACGCACCCATACGTCATCACCGGTCTTATCATTGCTGTATAGATCCAGTGCGTTATACGAGGGCTAATGCCCCAGTTCTTCCCACACAGGTTCCTGCATACCCACAACAACCTTATGGCTCTATTTGTAACTAGAGTGATATGTTCCTTCCAGTTTAGTCGCCGGTCTAGAACCACTCCCAAATATTTTACCTTATCCCTATAGGGGGGATTTGATGGTAAAAGTGTGTCTCCAAACCCTTAAAAATAAATTAAATAAGATCATTTCATTTTAATTGTAATAGCATTTTATTTGCCTAAAACTATTCAAAGTTCTAAATTGTTAGTATTCCATACCCCGGAAATGCCCCTGCCCGAAATGTTCCCAGCCCCCCCCCCTCCCCCAAAATTATTTCGCATATACGCCCATGGTTACCAGTAACAGCAGCGTAACTGATACAGGTTAAATTTTGTTGTCAATAATAAATGTACGTTACAATTTAAAAATTTATGTTTCTCACATGTCATTTGGAAACACCCATTATATTTGCGAGCATGACCAAGAGGTGTTCTGACTGGGGATGCTGATGGGTGAGGAGGCTGTGCAAAGGTTCGGGATATTATTACCTTGGATGGTCCATCCAGGTGTACGAAAACTCTATGGGGAAAATTAAAGTAACAGGAACATAACCATTTGAAGGGTTTCAATACATTCTCTAGAAAAGAAGTGCCTAAACTAATTTTTGATGGGGCGATCTCAATGGGAGAAATAAGTGCTTAAATCTTTGAAATTGTTAGTTTTGTTCATTCTAACGGGGTTTAGTCACTTTTTACCTAACGTTTGAATTGAATTTAATAGCGCGAATGTATAGAATGCGGGGAGTCATTTCCGCTTAGGATACTGTTGGTTTACAGTTGTCGTGCCTTAAACTTCCTTCTCTTTGAGATTCTTTCCTTTACAAATGACTCTAGGGATATGAACGGAACCGCCCAAAGATGATGCAGTTCCTACGAGTTTGACTTATTTTCATTGGGTCAGTGTTATATATACAAAATTATTTTTATGTTTTTGTAGAGAAGAGAATATGCAGTTACATTAAAATACATTTAATATTCATTTCCATACATCAATATGGTGTTCTTTAATTAATTACTGAAATATTAAGTGCATTACAGTTATTAAAGAATTATTATATTTCAACTTTTCAGCTGTATAAATGATTAAAAACTTATAAATCACCTTTGTTCATTATAATTTTGCTTATTATTTTGGTTGGAAGGTGAAAAAATCAAAAGGGCATCCTATTCATAATATAATATAGTTAATAAAAATATTCCAGTGTTGCTTACCTGAAGTACCTAGCAATGAAAGTTTAGTTTACAATACCGTGAACATGTGGCTTGGAAAATTTTCTGATTCAAAATTTTCCAGAAAACCCACTTCTCTAGCTATAATCGACATAGGCCTAGGTGCAAGCCATTTCACCGGCTACTGAGACTTCAATTTGCTAAACAACACTTACATAAACCATTATTGTTTTAGGAACATGTTCTATTTATAGATGAAAGTAAGTTCAACATTTGTGGGCCGGATGGAAGGGGAAGAAGATGAAGAAAAAAAAAAAAAAAAACTTTTGAGAAAGAACCTAATTGGGACTGTAGTATGGAGGCGGAGGTGTCTTGGTCTGGGGGTGCATTGTGCATCAGGAGCTGAGAACATTCAATTTATAGATGGAGTAATAGATCAGCACGTCTGTATAAACATTTTAAAAGCAAATTTCCAGCAAATTTGAATCTCCAATGAGCGTTGATTATCCAACAAGATAATGATCCCAAACATGCAGCATGAAGAGTTGAGGATTGGTTGCTCTACAATGCTCCACAGCAACTCAAAACACGTCCCGTCCCCTGAACGTAACCCAATAGAGCATCTGTGGGGATGAATTGGGTTGGAAGAAAGCCAAATTTAATATAAAGAATAAAAAATCTACTCAAAGAAGAGTGGGGAAAGTGTCTACAAGATATTGAATTTAAATTTGGTATCAGTTGATGTGATTTAAGTTCAGAAACATAAGGTGTGCAGAGACTTTTGTGAGTTCAGACTTACTCCTTAATTGATATAAAAAAAAATGTATACTGGCCTTTATTATTCCTTAAAAAAATGTATACTGGCCTTTATTATTCCTTAAGAAATGTATACTGGCCTGACATTATTCCTTAATTGATATAAAAAAATGTATACTGGCCTAATTTAATAGCTCTAACCATTACTTCCAATTCTATAATAAATTCTGCTCAAAATTACATGAATTTTATATCAGCAAACCTGTTCCTACATTTTTTTCTTTACGATGGAAATAATTGCTTGGGGGTCATCAGAGACTTTTGTTAGTAAGTGTATCTTAAATCAGGATAGTACAACAAACTCTTAGGCAGCAAACCAGCATCAGGAGACAAAGAGTCTCACTGTAGAGATGAGAGATAAATTTTAAGGAAATCATACACAAAACCACAGCTGATTATGCCAAAATGTGCAACTGAAATATCAAGGATCATATGACGGGACATAGCAGCGCAGTAAGAAATAATCTCAGGAAACATCAATTACGTAATTGAACAGAACTGAAGAAATGTTTTGTAAGTAAAGTTAACAAATAGAAAATACTTTGCTATGCAAAATAAAGTGTTAACAATCCTGTTCAATACTGGTAGTGGATTTAATTTATTCATGAGTGTCACATAGAACTTTTTAACCAATGAAGTTGACAAAATGCGTAGAAGAGAGCGAATGAAGAGCTTAAATCTCAGGATTTGGTGTCCACAGTTATATATGAGTAAGGGTTTGGGGCTGTAAGCTGGCATAAAGGAGTGAGGCAACTAAAAGTCATTAAGGGGATTATGTACAACAAGAAATATAAACATATTTTCAAAGAGTGCCTTGCAAACAGTCTCCAGAAACTAGGATTAAGATGCAAATGCACTTTCTACCCAGGACAATGATATGAAACAAAAAGCGTGGAAATCTATGTGGCACTGCCCCAAAATGGATGGAAACTCCACCAAAAAGTCTAAGCCTGAACCCAATAGAAAAGAAAAAAAAATAGTGTAAGACAAGTCAGAAATATAAATCAATTAAAAAGTTTGATTCAATAATAGTAGGATGCCATTTCTCCTCATACTACTCATAATTTAGTGCCATTGATGCCAAGAAGACTTCAATCCATTATAAAACATACAGTTCGCCCCACTAAATATTAATTTATCCTTTGGAAAAAAACATAACATAACATTAATTATCTAATGTAAAAAGTTTCAAAATCTATAAGAGTTTCAATACTTTTTACGCATAGATTATTGCATTTTATTGTTAAAATGTAAATAAACAGCACAAATAAAATTGTTTGATGTTGATTTTTAGGGAATATTTAAAATATAGCTCGTTGCCATGTTATTGAGGCCTTTTGTTTACTGAAAGCAAAATTATTTTAGTCGCAAATGTTGAAAAAGAAAAATATTCATGGATGTTCCAATGCTTTTAGCACGGTTCCTCCCTCCCTTCATAGGGAGGAACCCCGCTTATAAGGTTGATCTCATGAAACAATCCGCAAGTGCCGACTAGAAAATTTTGCGTTTTAGAACCCATAGAGACCGAAAATAACGGTGATTCAAATTTGTATATATATATACATATATATATATATATATATATATATATATATATATATATATATATATATATTATTCATGTTTTCCGGTAGTGGGGTTGCTTAATTCCAGAGGGTGTAACAAAATTCAGTCTTCCCACAAATTTTCTTTATTTTGCACTAGGCCTTTCAACACAAATGTGCCATCATCAGGTGCTCCGAACAAGTGATAGTAACAACTATCACTGCACGGAGCACCTGATGATGGCACATTTGTGTTGAAAGGCCTAGTGCAAAATAAAGAAAATTTGTGGGAAGACTGAATTTTGTTTCACCCTCTGGATATATATATATATATATATATATATATATATATATATATATATATATATATACATATTTGTCTGTTCGCGGTTTTCCAGCCCCCCTAACAATCTGATTTTGATGAAATTTGGTACAAAAATCTTTCGTCTAATTTGAAAGGTCAAGTTCGTTAACCACCAGAATCTGCCCACTGGAAGATGGCGTTTGGGGCGAAATTCGCACAAAAAAAATCGTAATGCTTACGTTTTTGAGTTCATATGCTTGTAAGTACTTGTTTTATAGGCTTCATGGACTAGTAAAACGAATGAAACCATTTTTAAGGTGATAGCTCTAACCGTTTCCAAGAAAATTGGAAAAATAGTTCTTAGATCAAGTTTTTGGTTTGGTTACTTAGAATCATGGGATTCGGTTAAAATATTATCTGCATGTTTAAATTCCATACATACAAAGATGTGTAAATTTTGGTTACGTTTGGAGGTAAGGAAGAATTAGAATAAAATATTTTATTAAGAGACATGAAAAGTTTTGGGAACTTCGCATATTTTTCTTAATATCTCGAAAACAGTTGGGAAATCGTCCTAAGTGGATAGAAACTATTCAAAAGCTTACCGAATTCTCTATAATTAATATTCTGAGTAGATTTTCGATTAGTCGATGTCAATCGGAGAAAACGGTGTTGATAACTTTGAATGTGTTTGTTTTGTTCTTGTGAACGGGTTTTGTACGGGTAGTTGTTTAGCTCACTTTTTAATTGTTTGTTTTAAATTGTATTTATTTTACATTTAGAAATTAGAATCATTTTGATAGTTTTGAATACATTGAACAATGAAATAAAAATGACATGTCTGTGGCAGTGGAGCCTGGCCAAGCCAGGCTTTAGGGAGTTCCAGGTAAAAGGGTACCTACGCTGGCCCTTTGTCACCGGTCAAGCTGCTAGCCCTTTGTCACCGGTTCGTCTAGGTCATTTCATCGGGTTTTAGGTGATATCATCCAGAATAGGTTTTTTTAGGTTCTTCCAAATTTGCATGAATGATACTACAAGACGTGAATCATATAAAAAATCGATCTTTATCATGTTTAGGAGAAAGGAAAAAAATAGGTGAAAACCTAAGAATCCGGTTCCTAGTAATAACTGTTTCTATTCTAAGTATACAAAATGACACTAGGGATATGAATTGAACCGCGCTAAGATGATGCAGTTCCTGCGAGTCGGACTTTTTTACACTAGCTGTATGTGGGTGTCTATAACATAATAATGGCCACAATTTTTTATTTATAATTTCTAATCTCCGTATATAGCTTTCTTGCAACTATCAATTGTACCAGTCTGTTGACCAACAATACCTCGCTCATACAGGTATGTATATTAAACAAATATTACATTTTAAAAGCATGGCCCCTTTTTATTTGCCCTCAACTACCTAACCTCTGCAAAATACATTTTTTATGAGTTATAATAATTTACAGAGTTAACAATTTAATTTTATCAGAATTAGGACATCACAATACTATTGACTTATTTTCCATGGAATGTGGAGTATACCTAGTTGAGGATTAAGAAAGATGAAGCTGGGCCATACAATAGGCGGAGAATCAGCCTGTTTCTCCTGTACAGGATACTATTTTTTTACCAACTCATTTTTTTAATTTTGAAAATGCTAATAGCTGTTTCTTAAAGGAAATTTAATGGGGAATCGAATTCACAATTCGATTTTTCCTACCAATTTTATATTTTGTAAAAAGTTCATTTAAAGTTGTGAAAATGGCCATTTTACAGCATTTTTGCATGTTTGTTTTTGGCTAAAAGTATATTTTGTACAAAAACGTGCTAACTTTTAATTCAGAAATTCAAATTCAAATTGTTCCTATTCTCTGCCCAAAAATCATTAAAAATTATAGAAACCAGGACGCCAAAAGACAGAGCAAATTTTAAGATTCAGTATATAGGGAAGAAACTAATGTCAGATTCTGATTCAGCACACCCAAAAACCCCCAAAATGGTGGTTCACTTCTGTGTTACCTCCAAAAAGTTAAAATTTGTTGCCTTGTGTTATTAGCGTAGTTGCACCAAACAACTAAGTACGTCATAGGGCAATAACAAGCATAACATTAAAAAGTTTTCGAATCCATGTTCCCAAATGGGAACAATGGTGAGTAAATGGTTACTTTTTCTTTCACTATTTAGAATATATTGACCGTACATTTCCATTCAATCCACAATTTTAAATGTTAGCAAATTAGGCCTCAGATTCATATGCGGGAGCTGGTGGGTTCGATTTCCACCGGTGGAAGGAATTTTATCATCTCAGGGTTTGGGAAAAGTCCTCGCTTCACCCTGGATGTCCGCGCTGATTTCGATGCCGCAAAAAAAAAAAAAAAAGAATTATTATGTAATAATATAATAATTTTGAAAAAAGAAGAAGCATTAGCCCTATTCTTGCCAGAAAAAGCTGGTACCCTTTAATTAATATGTCCCAAAAATCTTTCATTCGTGAGATGTGGGTTCAAGTCCTACCTGTAAGAAGTTGACTTTTTCAGCGTTGGGCTTGGTGCTAATGAACTGAAAGCAGATATACCATAAAAAAAAAATAAGTAGGTCTATACAAAGGATGATTACAGAAATACTACAAAGTAAACTCATGTGGATATATACACTGACTAACAAAAGGCTCTGCACACCCCCAAGCAATTTTTTCTATAGTACAGAAAAAAGTGTAAGAAAGGGTTTGTTGACATAAAATTCATGTAATTTTGGGCAGAATTTATTATAGGATTGGAAATAATTGTTACAGTTATTAAATTCGCTCCATACACATTTTTTTTTTTTTTTTTTACATCAATTAACGAGTAATGTGATGAAGTCTGAACTCACAAAAGTCTCTGCACACCTTATTTTTCCGACTTAAATCACATCAACTGATACCAAATTGTAATTTAATATCTTGTAGATGCTTTGTTATTTCTAATCACATCCAACAATCTATTTGATATTGAGTAAACTAGCTCTTCTTTGAGTAGAGTTTTTATATTCTTTATTTTAAATTTGGCTTTCTGCCAACCCAATTAATCCCACAGAGGCTCTATTGGGTTATATTTAGGGCTAAGGGGATGAGTTTTGAGTTGCTGTTGAGCATTGTAGAACAACAAATCCTGAAATCTTCATGCTTGCATGTCATTGTCCTGTTGGATACTAACGCTCGTTGGAGATAAAACTTTGCTGCAAATTTGCTTTTAATTTTGATTTCTATACAAACCCGCTGATCTATTACTCCCAGGGCAGTTCACAAGCATGGCCATCAGTATCAATTTAAGGCAAAGCATTTGCTTTTTCATTATGAGTACCTGTAAAAATTTGTTCAAACGCGTTATCTAGGTAAAATAATTTTTGAGGTTAATGTGTGGTTGGGGTTCATTAATGGCCTCCTCCTGGACCCAGTATTAGTTCCTGTAATTAACAAATTCAAAATAAATGTATATTTTATTTATTTACTGTTTTAGGAATTTTTTATTTTTGTGGAACTTTTTTTTCTTTTTTTTTAAGGAAATATTTACTTAATATTTAAGTAAATATTCATAAAAATAAATATTTCGTTTAAGCTTTTTGAATAAACTGAAGAAAAAATTTAATTTTCTTTTCACATATCCATGTTTTTTTAAAACTTTTGTTCCTAAATCGTTCACATACTTTAATAACACAGGGTTGTGATACATGAATGGAAAGCTGGTTAAATGAGGAAGTTTTTCTGAAACCCGGAAATCTCAGATCCTGCCTATTGAAGAGTAACACTGGTAAGAAATATGAAGAAAATGTCAGGAAATTAAGAATAGCTTTCTTTTGGTAAGATAGACATACTTAAATTCAGTCATTTTTACATTACTCCCAACAATAGTGAATTTACTCAGCTTTCGATTGGTTTCTCTCCCTTAATAGTAGAACCCCCTGGCACGGAGCTACAATGATTATTCTCCTAAAAACCACGTTTGTCTCGAAAAAACAATAAAACAACGTTCTCCCTAATGTGTGGAAATTCGGAAAATCGTCACAACATTTATTGTTCCCCTATGGATCTTCTATCACCTCCGACAATATGACTAGACATTTAAGGGACACTCTGAATATTTATAAATTATAACAGTATCCCGGCTAGAAAAGGGTGGTAACCTATAGATAACCTGTCCTAAAATTTGAGGTCAATAATGAATGGACGTTAAAATTTAAATAAATATAATCGACAATATATTTTTTTATTTGATGGGAAGATATGTTATTTGATATGAATAATATTCTTCTTCCAGATGGGAGTTCCAATTCGATTTTAACAGTTCATACTTTTAGTTATGTAATTTTTTATTTGATGGGAAGATATGTTATTTGATATGAATAATATTCTTCTTCCAGATGGGAGTTTCAATTCGATTTTAACAGTTCATACTTTTAGTTATGTAATTAATTTGATTCTTGGACAGGAGGTTCACTTACCTAATAAGATTTTAAATAGTCTTGTATTCCCAACGACCATCACTTTGATGTGAACCTGATAGAGCAGCTTCAATAAAAGTCTGTAAATATTTGAAAAGTTTTAAGTTTTAGTTTTCTATCGGTGTAATACACAAATTGTCAAATAATACGACTTGCTAACTGACATCTCTTCTTATAATTATTGATCTAGTTCATCAAGGAGCTTTATAAATCCCTAGCTTATGACTTTCTTCCATTAGTCTACTGGCAATAAAACGCATCCATTTATTTAAGTTTATATGAGAAAAACTGTAGTATAATTAGTTAATATTAAATAACTCTTTTAGTTTTTAAATATTTAAAAAATACTGGCATCTCTTTCTAAAAAAAATGTTACAGTTCAATATATGTATACTATACACATGAATAGTACAGAGGCGTATACAGAAAATAATTTTGGAGGGGACTGGGAAATTTTGGGAGGGGGCTGAGTCCATTTTCGGTGTATGGAATACTAATAATTTAGATCTTGAAAGAGTTTTAGCCAACTTAAACACTAATACACCCAAAATAGAATATGTTTTATGAACTAAATGATCTTATTTAATTTATTTTTAAGGGTTTTATGAAAGTTTTACCAATCAAATCAACATTTGGGGGGGGCTGCAGCCCCCCCTCATATACGCCCGTGATATAGTATATGTATGCTATACATTATATAGCAATAAAACTAAAAAAGAGTCAAATCTAAAGTTAAAGACGAAAAAAAAATAGTGTAATGAAAACTTCAACGGAAAGAATATTTCAATTATTATCATAAAATGTCTCCGTTTTTTTTTTTTTTTTTTTTTGTTAAATAATATATTAACCATGAGCAGTGCACCAACGAGTTGCCATAGATTTGTTTTTTTTGTTTTTTTTTGTGTCTATTTTCAGCCACTAGGCAGGCATAAATTATTTTAACGTTGCCAAAGTTTTTGACGCCACTCCTCAACAAATTGTGATTTGGTGAGTGCGTGTATCCCGTGAAATCGGGCAGAAAGCTGCAAAAAAAAAAAACTAAAAAAAAACTCAAATTATTTGCCCCTGAGTTAGTAGAACATATCGCATCATGTTATAGGAACCTTGCAACACATTAAACCATGAGGTAATGGCTACATGAAACAGGATAGAGCAGTAACAAAATAACTTTTATCAATCTAAAAAAAAAAAGAATAAAGTTTTCCTGGGATCATGAGAATAAACCGCTTTCATTTTGGAAAAATGTGTTGTTTTCGGAGAACAGGAAGTTGAATGTTTATGGATCTCTCGGACAGAGATTTCTTTGGAGGGACAAGAGCAGACCTTTCAAAACAAAGCATTTCCAACCTACTGAGAAGCAAGACAGGGGTAATGTCATGTTTTAGGTTGCATGAGCACCAGTGGAGTAGGCGAACTTTCAGAAATTGATGGTTATTTGAATACTGAGAAGTATATGTTGCAAGGTAAGTGTGCAAAAGGTAGGAATAGACGGCACCTATTTGTTCCAGCAGGTCAATCACCTTAAATAATCCAGGGGAAAACAAATGGCTATTGTACATTGCTCAGCAAATGCTGCAAACACCATCTCAATCAACAGATCTTAGCCCTTATGGGCAACATTGAAGTAAAAAAGATCAATGTGTTCATTAGTTTCACGGAAAGAATTAATTTATAACCTTCAAAAAGCTTGAAAAAAAAAAATGACTGTCAGGAGAATAATGAATGTGTAGATTCAATGCCCAGGAGACTTCAAGCTGTCATAAATCAGAAGGGTACCTGACTGAGTACTGAAAATGTTACAGTAGAATCATTTTTTTCGTTAATTAATTAGGTATATGAACATGGGCGTATATAAGGGGGGGGCTGAGGGGGCTTCAGCCCCCCCCCCCCCCGAAATTTTGATTTGATGGTAAAAACTTGTAAAATCCTTAAAAATAAATTAAAAAGATCGCTTAGTTCATAAAAAATATTTTATGTTACGTGTAATAGAGTTTTCGTAGCCTAAAACTATTCCAGGCTCTAAATTTTTAGTATTCCATACCCCGGAAATGGTCTCAGCCCGCCCCCCTAAATTTTCCCAGCCCCTCCCAAAATTATTTTCTATATATGCCCATGTATATGAATAATTTTTTTGCTTATAAAATTTTCAAATGTTGATATCTTAATTTTAAGCATTATAAAATTAATGTAAAATGCTATATTTTATCATTTTTTGTTGATATTTTGCATGAATAAAAATATTTACGGCCAATAAATTAAATGTATGAATAATTTTTAGGCCCACTGTAGGGTAGTTATCTTTAAATTCGTTCCCCCAAAACTAACAAAACGTTTCATATTAAATTGTAAAAAATTACAAAGAAAAAACTTATGATATAAAATTAATGTAAGTTGAAGTGAGTGTTGGGAAGGATCAATAGATCCATGAAGAAAGTGGCAGGAGTTGCTCCTTAAAATTGTCTAAATTATTAGTTTATATCGGCCATGTTTTGAAGCTATTCAGATTCATCATCAGGCATCAACATATTAAAATAAATTATAAGTAAAATGAAAAATATGGAGGAAACATCTCCTAGATCACTAAAAACAATACAGATACATTGAAAGTATGTGAATAATGAGATAATATATTAATTACCTTATATTAAGTTGTGTTGATGTCTTAGGTGATTTTTAAATTACATTTTGGGTCCATACATATTAAATTTTGAGAGTAGAACATTAAATCCGGGTAAAATCCTTCTGAAAGGGTTAGACAATTATAGTTGTGAATGAAAATTGATAAATAAAAGAAGACAAAAATGAGAAAATAACTTTACCATGGCGAATTGAGTGGATGAGATAAATTCAAACTGAGAGTAAACCTGCAAGTTTGCCAACATAATCTTTATATTATTACTGACATTTTCAATCTTTTGATAATAGAATTATAATTTCTACCAATATTTATATTGTCAGTTTTGTAATTAACCTTCAAGTAAAAGTAAATGTAAATTGATTCTTTTGTAAGCCTTTTTTTTTTTTTAAATTGGTGCCGTTATCAAGAATTAAAGGATCATTCAAAAGAAATTTATAATTATTATTAATGGCGTGTTGTTAGGGCTGTTTTATTATTATTATTATTATTTGGATTGTTAGAGTCATATTTATGTTGTAATATACGCTAACTCAATAATTGGTTGGTTTGACCAATGTATTTCAAATTGCAATCAAAACAAACGACTCGGACATTTGTTCTATTCGTAATTGATATTTTATCTTTCATACTGCTAATGTATTTTTTCATTTTATTGTTATTATAAAGGCCTAATTTGACACTAAAATTAATATTATTAAACACATTTTTAATATTATTTGTTTACGAACGTACGTATATGAGTTTATGGAATTTAAAGAATGGTATTGAATTGGGTTGGTTGATGTTGGTTTTGTTATTATTATATTATTTTTGTTCTATTGATGTTTTATTAATATTTGAATAGTTGTTTTTTTAATTATGAGGGTTATTGTTAAACTTAGGAATGAAGTTGGCAGTAGTGGGACTGCCTCCATTTTTGTTGGAAAATTCTACTGGGTAAGATTTCTTTGCGTTTCATCGATACAAATGCAAAGTATTAAATGTGTAAAAACGCATTATTCATTTTCAATCTATACTGATTGTTGTTGGACTGATGTTCGGCAAACTCTCGAATACAAGTTCACTCCGTGAAAGGGAAAGTAACCACTGTCAAAAGGTGGAATCAGCCGACTATTTGACTATCCGAAAGAAAAGCAATGAATAAAAGTTTTTCCCTCTGAAAAGTGGCGATTTTCAAATTCGACACTCGACTTTGACGAAAATAGCCCATATATTAAGACTATACTGACGCACCTTAAGTCAAATAACGTATATTCAAAAATATAGCTCCGATATACCCCTCACCCTTCCCCCTTCTCACCCCTTTCTCCTTTTTTTTTTTTTCCCTACAAGCTTTATTAAGCTATTATATTACGATTTATAAAATTTATTATCATAACGTTCAAGATTTATAAAATGTATTGATGTATAACAATTTCTATAATGCATTAATATACTCCATCATCTGTATTTATGTACGCAATTTGTAAATATATTTTGCAATATCATTATATGATAAATTGGAAGAGTAAATCGCCAAAAGTTGCGAAACTCCTACTAAATAAATAATAAACATTCGATACTTTGCATTTGTATCGACGATATTATCATTCCAGATTTTTTGATAAGTTTAATAAGGTACATATTCTGAGTTAATATGTGAAATATTTTAGTTTTTAAATCTTTAAGCTGTATATCTGAAGTTAAACAAATAGCTTTGTTAATTAATTTTTTTTTCATTATTAATTTTTTGATGTTTTGGATTTTGTCTATTAAAATGATATAATCTAAATCAGATGAAGGTTTGGGAGCTGCAGCTGTAATAGATGATCAAATTATAAGCAACAAAATTAACGATAACTCTTGTATCATTACAGCTGAATTCCATGGCATCCTCATCTGCCTGAACAACATAGACGCCACAAAACAATATGCAACTTATGTAACACAGAACTTACGATTAAACATTTACTGACAAACTGCCAGAGAAGAAGCAATTAAAAGATACCGTATGATATGAAAGAACTCCTAGGCAATGATAGCCAGTACATCAACACTATTCTCACTTACCTCAAGAACACATGACTATACTGCCTTATTTGATGAACGTCTGCAATGTTGGCTTACAAGATATTATATTTCCATCGATACTAAGCACTATTTATAGGTGAACTTTACATCTTAAAAATTACATAACCACACACACTTCCAACACCAATAACCATGCTGATTTCCTAGAATAGCTAAGTTCAGAGGATACTGTTCTTTGTGTTATCGCCATTGAAGCGGGACACAATAAATAATTTAATAGTCTAATGCTAGTAATGTCTTGGTACTTAGGTATTAGCTACACCTCAGGCTAGAGAAGAGGGTCTCGTTCAGTGATCTGGATCATCAGCGCAGGCGCATAACACATTAGCATTTCTATTGGCCTATACCTATGGGCCACTCAACAAATCATGGTAAAATTGTTTTTTCCTTCTTTTTTCCCCTTTTATTAATCACCGGTTCTCGTCCGTACCTTTCTTTTATTAATCAATTTTAATGTTACAACTATAATTCTTAAACACTTTTAGAAGGATTTTACCCGGATTTAATGTTTCACTCTCAAAATTTAATATGTATTGACCCAAAATGAAATTTAAAAATCACTTAAGACTTCAAAACAACTTAATTTAAGGTACTTAATATATTGTATAATTATTTACATCCTTTCAATATATCCGTATTGTTATTAGTGGCATAGGGGATGTTTCCTCGATACTTTTCATTTTACATATAATTTATATTATTTATCTAGATGCCTGATGATGAACCTGAATAGTCGCCAATATAAACTAATAATTTAAACAATTTTGGGGAGCAACTCCTGCCACTTTCTTCCTGTAAAATTAGGAAATTGTTTGAGATGAAAGTTGATTTCCTGCAGATGTTGGGATGGATAACAACCACCAGTGATCAAACAGTATAAATATTTTTATGTTAAGTAATTTCATCATGGACTATGCCACCTGGAGAATAAATAGATATTGCAGGATAATACATGTAACATTTTATTGAGGAAAACGTTCATACTATTCTTGTGGTATTTGTGATAAGTTTTCTGCATTCTCTTATAAAGAATATCTGACAACCCAAGACTCGGCAGACATTTCCTCAAGTCCTTCAATATCAAACTAGTATTGCAATAAATGAGAGATCGTTCTAATGGTTTACAGACCGAACCCAGATTTAACTAAAATTTTGTGGTTTTCTTATTATTTTTAGCTCTCTTATTTTTATATTGAAATATATCAAAGACCTTTTTTTTAGAAATGCTAAATTGTATTTTTTATTTCATGTTCCCAATTGTGAACAATGGCCTGCTGAGGGGTCAGAACAGTGATAAGTCACATATCAAATTTTTCATTTATTTAAATTCTAACATCCACTTATTCATTGCAAAGAATTTTGGGACAAATTTTCTTTAGGTAACCACACTTTTCAAGCCGGGATAGGGATAATTTGTTTTTTTTTTTTTCAAAAAAAAAAGAAGAAGAAGAAATCGAACCGCAACTTTAGTCACGGAGTGCTCATGGCCAAAAAAGTCTTCTCATATGTTATATTCTATGAAAAATGCCAAATTTTATCAATTGTTGATTTTTATGGTCACATGAGGCTAAATTATACCCAGTTTTCCTTCTGGTTTCAAGTTGTTTTTATCAGAAACATAAAGTTCCCTTTTTAGGAGCTTAAACCTTGATCTTGAAGTAATCGACGGTACAAGAGAAATATTGGTATTTCTGCAGATGATGAATACACAATTTTCTCAAGTACAGAGTGATAATCATTAATTATCAAAAGTCCGAAGAATCAGAAAATTTCTTCCTGGCGGAACTCTATATTTGCTTCATGTTGCACAGCATAGAGCATTGTCATTTCAACTAAATGTTGTGTAGATTGTTCAGATAAGTATTTAAAAAATAAGACCTATTGTCTGTGAATTAGAGAGATTTTTATTTATATTTGCAAGAGGGTCATTTGGTGTTCATGGTGTAAAACTGTTTTCAACCCATTTAAGAATAATAGGGTAAACTGGACAGTTATTGACAACCTTAAATTTCTGTGGTAAAATTAAAAAAAAAAAAAAAAAAAAAAAAAAAAAAAAAATACTTCTTATGAATGGATCAAACTGAAACTGCCTATAGCTCCTCTTTATCTATCCTTTGAAAGACTCAAGTGGATCTTTGGTTCAAAAGTTCAATTAATTTTATCATATGGCAATATTTATGCTAAAAAGAGCAAAAACTCGTTATTGGTACCCGTGGATGAATTATTGACACCACAGTTATTGACACTTCTTGTGCCCTTAACCTTTCTTTTTTTCCCTTAAGTTATGATTGGTCATTATGAGGAAATAATTTTCTAAACATATCATAAACTTTATTGTAATATAAATAGCAAATAAAATATTCAACTTTTTCATTTAACATTATGAATATAACTAGTAAAAAAAAAAAAAAAAAAAAAAAAAAAAAAAAAAAAAAAAAAAAAATTGATCAAAATTGCTGGTAGGTTTTATGTAACATGAAATAAAATAATAAATTTACATTTCATCATCTTCATTTATATCTTCACCAAACTCCAGGATGTAACATGCAGGACAAACTAATTCATCAGACTCGTCACTTTCAGGGATATGTTCATATCCTTTTAAACATAATGAACAATCAAAATAAATTCCCTTTACAATACTGCCACATTTGAAACATAGCGTTAGTTTTTTTGGTTTGTTCAATTTTTCTTTTAGGAATTTTACTATTGTTTTCCCGCTCCAATTTTTTTGCTTCCTTTTTTTCTGAAAGTTTTCTTTTTTCTTCTATATTGGCTTCCAGCATTAGTTTTCATTGTTTACTTGTGACGAATGACGTGCAATGTGACAAATGAATTATTTGAATGTGCCTTTTCGGAGATTTTGGCTGGTATAGCCAAGGGCGACTTTTGTTGCTAGATGGACCAAATATATTCCCTTTGGATATCCAGGGGGTGTTGTTGTTAATGCAAAATATGTGGTAGGCATAGCAGGATCTATTTTTTCAGTTGTAGTATGGCTTTCAGTACCTTCTTGACGTCCTATGGTATCTTCATTTGTTTTTGAAATGACTTCCTCTAACTACTTTCTAGCATTAGCTTCAGAAACACATGCGCTAGCCTCAGTAACGGCTTCAAAAATCCTCTCTGCTATAGAGGGCTGCCTTTGTAAGAAAGCCTTGTACCAGCCAACACCAGGAGAATTACCTTTAAAGGGAGTGCTCATATTTTTAAATTCAATAAATTCTTTTAAGGATTGTAAAATGTCATTTTTCCTCCTCAGGAATCCTTTTTTCGCACATTTTTCTATCCAAGCAATTAGAGTTACTTTGTCTTCATCTGAAAGAATTGACCGTGGTCCAAACAATGATTTTACAAATTTATCGCCCAATCTGAAGTGCAGATTTGCCCGAGGAACTCCAAATGCTTTGAATGCCGATTTAATGGAGGAGCCATCCTTTACGGCCTTCAAGGCATTCTCTAAATCCTTCAGTCTATAACTGGGCCTCATAGAAATTAAAACAAATAAATTGCAGATTCATCAGGAAGATAAAATTATTTAAATTAAAACAAAATCATCAATATTTGAAAAAAAAAAAAAACATCATAATTTAGTTATTGACATGGGGTGTCAATAACAAAATACTTTGGAAAAAATGACCAGTTATTGTCACCCCTGTATAATATAATAATATTTAAATTGATTATCTTAATCTAGGCGCACGGTAGTGCGCCAGGCCAAGTCCGGCCTAAGCATACTTGTGTATATTACAGGAGGTCTTAGAGCGGATTTTTACCCTCTCATAACTTTCAACCAGGTAAAGATAAAGTTTTGAAATTTTACACAGGCATTATAGTACTAGATGTGGGTATAACTGGAAATTTGTATAATTCTACATCGAATAGTTTTTGAGATATAAGCGATCGAAAATCGGGATTTATAGGACTCACTCACTCACTCATTCACTGACTCATCAAAATTATTAGGCACTTCCCATAATGCTAGAGACTTGAAATTTACAGGATGATAGATATGAGGGTGTTATTAAAGGAAAAAATCGAAAAATCCTGAAAAGTTGTGTTTGACTCCGCTTCCGGGGCGGGGGGGGGGGGGGGGAGGTTTGTACTTCCCTCGGAAACCCATCATTCTCAAACCCATGATGTGGGATATCAAATGAATCGTCTCGGTATGAAGAACCTACATTTGATGTTTTAAGAAACATTTAGATGCATATATGCTTGGTCAAAACCTTATAACAGGTGTCCGTCTGTATGCTTGTTCCTTATACAAATCCAAACCGTTTGACCGATTTTGACCAAACTTGGGACGCAGGTGGATCTTGATACGGGGAGAATCATAGGATAGGTTAAATTGTCATTCAGCTGTCTGTCGGTCTGTTTGTCCCTTATACAAATACACACCGTTTGGCCGATTTTGACAAAACTTGGCAAAGAGGTAGGTCTTGATCAGGAAAGTGGCATAGACTAGGTCAAAATCGTCAATCAGCTGTCTGTCTGTTTGTTCATTATACAAACCCACACCGTTTGACCGATTTTGACAAATCTTGACACATGGGTCGATCTTGATCCGGGGAGTGTCATAGGCTAGTTCAAAATTGTCTATCAGCTATTTGCCTAACTGTTTATTCCTTATACAAGTCCGCACGATTTGACCGATTTTGACCAAACATGATACACAGGTAGGTCTTTATCCGGGGACTGACATAGGCTAGGTCAAATTGTCTATCAGTTGTCTGTCTGCATGTTTGTTCCTTATACAAATCCACACTGTTTGGCCTATTTTGACCAAACTTGGCACACAGGTAAGTCTTGATACGGGAGTGTCATATTACCTATGACGTTTTGTACTTTTTGTTCCATCGGAAAGCCATCATTCCCTCTGAAACCCATCATGTGGGTATCAAATGAATCGTCTTGGCAAGGAGAACCTACATTTGATATGTTAAGAAACATTTCGACGCATATTAACAAGAACAGGTGTGATTTCTTTCTTAAATGTTGTAAATAAAGTCGTAGGGGTTAACTGCATAATATACTTGAATGCAGGTACTAAGTTTTTCAAAGTCGAGTCATCTAAATTACAAAGTTTAGGATCACAAACCCTAAACGTATTGTCTTTGTTCTTACCTTTTTCTTGAAGGCCTTCTACACTTTCCCTATTGTGATCTTTATCCTCGGGATAAGGTTCCTGTGTATTACAGTGTAATAGTTTAGTTAAGAGAGCAATCAATTTGTCGAGTACTGTCATCTGGAAGAGCTTCTAACTTTTCTAATCTAGTGATTAGATGTAGATAGGTATGCTACTTATTGGTATCAAACATCAAGCAGTTAGGAGAAAATTATTCAGAATCCATTTTGGAATTAATTTAGGAATAATTTATTTTTAAAGGTCAGTTGAAATGTCTTTACTGTTCTTAATAAGTAACTAATAGGTCTTCTAAGTAATGTACTTGGACATTTCTTGTATCATCTCTTGTATTGGCAAATATTTTTGGTTGAAAATATGGTACACTTAATACACCAACTCATACTACTTTTGAGTGTAGGATGGTAAGGCGTTTTTTGGGGGTTTTAGGAGGGGATATTCCTCGCTTTTTGGGGAGGGGAGTGTTTCTTTGGGGGGGGGGGACTTGGCCTCTATTTCACATTTATGTTTTTTGGGGGATTTAAAACCACTCAAGACACTTCAATTATACATTAACACACAATAAAAAGGTCTTACCTTTATTGCGATAAATGTAGGAAGAGAGTAGGAACAAAAAAATTGAATGAAAATCCTTAAGGAAATGAGAAGGTTGTAGCCATTTACTGTCTATCAACTGCAGTTTTGGAGATATTAATTTTGAAATCTCCCCCTTTGGTTAGTTTCTTAATCACTTAGGTCATAGAACACTTAGTGGACTCTTCAAAAATTAGGTTCCTGTATTTCTTAAAATAAAATTAGGACTCGTTCACTTATTTCTTTAAGTTAAAGTTTGAGGTGTCAATAATTGTACTGGGTGTCAATAACTGTCTGGTTTACCCTATGTTTTTGTTATTTAAACTTTTCGAAGTCGGACCGTTTTTCTTTTCTTTCCAGAAGAAGCGCAGGGATCACAAATTTCCCCTGTGAAAACAACCAACTGTTCCTATACCATTAGAATTATTCAATCACCTTACACATCCTCGGTATGACTAGATCTAGTATGTTTTCATCAATGTCTTCCTCATCCGTTAGCATATCATTTTGAATAGTTAGAATTGGAAGATGAGAATTTCATCAAAAGAACTATTAGTGAGGTCAATAATCTAAAGGGTTAGGTCCGCCAGTAAATATATTGTTGTCATACCTGTTGTTGCCAGAGTCCGTTGTCACTGGCATCGGTGGGAGTACTGTGGAGTGTTAACGTAAAAATCACTTGGCCACAGTACTCTCACCGATACCAGTGAAGACGGACTCTACCAAAAGGTACGACAACTATTAGTTATCTGTGATGTATGCAGCGTTATTTGTGGAGTTCTCGATTTCGTAGAAGGTAGAAAAATAATGTCTCTCCACTGTTTTTCAAAGTATTTATTAGCAAAAGCTTTTCGAGAACATGGTTCTCATCGTCAGTGCATCTACAATTTTCACAAAAACACGCATATATTAATTACAGAAATATTTATAAGTATTCTTATTACTAAAGCTATGACAAATAATGTTACCTATTACTCCACCGGTAGTACTGCTAACAGCCTCTCCGAACAGGTGTGAGGTAATGAGACTATTCCGGGTGAGCAGAGTATATATATTGACGTTGGATATTGGAGATCACAAGAATCAAGGTTGTTGAACCAGAGACCACTGAATTTTCTGTTGGAGACAGTGTATGGGGAAGGATTATGTCGGGTTATTTGATGTCATGTGTGTGAAGGGGTAGTCAGTCTGAAGGTGTCAGAGTAAGGGATGACGGGTTTGTCAGGTGGTGGGTCCGAGGGATGGTGTCTTTTGTTGGGATATGAAAATTTTCCTAAGGTCTGATGTTGGGAAGTTTATTTGTTCGTTTAGTAATAAATCTTTATTACGGTGAATGGCCTTTTCTATTTCTAACATTTCATGATAATTGGATTTCTTAGAATAATTTATGTTTTTTAAAATTTTGATTCCCGTTTGTGTGTTAAATTGGTGTGCTGTATTTTTGATGTGTTCTGCAAAATTTGAGTGAATGTTGTGGTTGTGTATAGCTTTAACGGGTTTGTCAGGCACATTTAAATACGAACTTATAGAAGCGTTTAACATATGTATCAACCACAATTTCTTTAAATTTGATAACAAATATTTTAAACAACATGAAGGACTCCCAATGGGCTCGAATCTCTCTCCCTTGCTAGCCGATATCTTTATGAATAACTTAGAAAATAAATATTTAAACCCAAGTTTTAACATAAATAAACATATTAAATTTTACTATAGATACGTGGACGACATAATTTGTTTATGGGAAGGTACTCGGAGACAGTTAGATATGTTTTTGAAACACATAAACTCATTTCACCCAAAAATCCAATTCACGATGGAAATCGACAATAACCGTTCTATAAATTTCCTCGACATAAACATAACCATTACCGACAGTAATAAATTCGACTTTAAAATTTACAGGAAACCCACTCACACTGATGCAATAATACACTCACTTTCTAACCACCATATCTCTCACAAATTAGCGGCATTCCACTCCATGATAGATAGATTGTTCAAAATTCCAATGTCCCTAGAAAATTATCAAAGTGAAATAAATACAATTAAACAAATTGCGTCTAACAACGGCTACTCACACAAAATTATAGACAAACTTATACGTAATAAGGAAAAATCCCTGACTCTTAAAGTTGTTTTCCCGACACTAACGCCAATAATTTCTAATACAAGGTACATTTCGATACCATATTTAGGACCAATATCCGAAAAATTAAAAAACATTTTGAAAGACACAGCCAAAGTTTCCTTTAAGAATACATTTAATACCAAAAAGTCATTATCACACACTAAAGATGAAATAAAAGAATTTGATAAAAGTGGAATTTACCAATTAGAATGCTCGTGCAAAAAAATTTACATTGGGAGAACATATCGCAAGTTCTCACAAAGAATAGACGAACACGTTAAAGCTATACACAACCACAACATTCACTCAAATTTTGCAGAACACATCAAAAATACAGCACACCAATTTAACACACAAACGGGAATCAAAATTTTAAAAAACATAAATTATTCTAAGAAATCCAATTATCATGAAATGTTAGAAATAGAAAAGGCCATTCACCGTAATAAAGATTTATTACTAAACGAACAAATAAACTTCCCAACATCAGACCTTAGGAAAATTTTCATATCCCAACAAAAGACACCATCCCTCGGACCCACCACCTGACAAACCCGTCATCCCTTACTCTGACACCTTCAGACTGACTACCCCTTCACACACATGACATCAAATAACCCGACATAATCCTTCCCCATACACTGTCTCCAACAGAAAGTTCAGTGGTCTCTGGTTCAACAACCTTGATTCTTGTGATCTCCAATATCCAACGTCAATATATATACTCTGCTCACCCGGAATAGTCTCATTACCTCACACCTGTTCGGAGAGGCTGTTAGCAGTACTACCGGTGAAGTAATAGGTAACATTATTTGTCATAGCTTTAGTAATAAGAATACTTATAAATATTTCTGTAATTAATATATGCGTGTTTTTGTGAAAATTGTAGATGCACTGACGATGAGAACCATGTTCTCGAAAAGCTTTTGCTAATAAATACTTTGAAAAACAGTGGAGAGACATTATTTTTCTACCTTCTACGAAAACTATTAGTTACTTTATCAATTTGGTCTAAACAATGTAAATATTCAAATTAGTTCAACAGTTCGGAAAACTATCCATTTTACAAGAATATTTTGCCAAAGAATATACGTAAACAATTCCAAATAAAATACTAGTATTTAGTTCAAAGGCAGGAAGGAGTCTAAAAATGACAATAGGCAATTCTTTAAAAGGTTGAAATTGGGAAAATGTAGACAGGTTCCCGGTAAATCTCCTGATATAAGCTGAACAAACCATTGTTCCCAAATGGGAACATCACTCTTTCACGACACATTACAATTTAGGAAATAAACTAATTACTAAACTAAATATTGTTAAATATATATTTCTAATTGCCAATAAAAATTATTGGACCGGTTTTACGAGTTGTTTACATTATAGATAAAAAAAATAATCTTAAATCATAACATATTTAAAAAACAAAAATGTCATAAATTTCGGTTTCAATTCAGATCACATTTCCAGGCAAGAAAAAATATGTTTGTTTAATTCAATAATTTCTTCACTTGAAATTAAATTGGTAAAATATTCTGTCTAATGGAAATTTGATTAAAACATTTGGCTTTCGGTGATCCTAAATGAGAACAATGGTCGATAAATCATCCTTATTCCTCTTAATACAATTTCTAACTATATGTCCTTCCTTTTTGCAGTAATGGCATGTAAATGAAGGCTTCCTTTTAGCACTTTCCTCCGAAGGAAAGTAGCTATTGAGGTTGGACTCATGACGGAATTTTTGAAAAATTTCTTCAAATCTTTATCGATCCTACCTAGTAGACACCGAAAATGACCCCCGTTAAAATTTATATATATCTATATATATATATATATATGCATATATATATATATATATGTGTCTGTTAACACGATAGCGGCCAGAGTTTTTGTTTTTTCGTCACGAAACTTGGTATATAGCATTCAATTAGCAAACGATTGAACGAGTTCGTTAACCACCAAAGTCGGTCCACCGGAAGGGGGGGTTTACCCCGAACCCAAAACACTTATTTGACTATGTCAGCCGTAATATTTGTTATATTTCAACGAAACTTGGTATTCGTAGTGTTAATATAGAGAGAAAAGTGAGATATAAAAATGAACTAAATCGGTTCATTAGAAGGGGGGGTTTACTCCGGACCCACAATACCAATTCGCCACTACCAGCCGTGATTTTTGGTATATTTCGACGAAACTCGGTATTCGTAGTGCTAATCCACAGGTAAATATGTGTTGTAAAAATAAACGAAATCGGTTCATTAGGAGGGGGGGTTTACTCCGGACCCACAATACCAATTCGCCACTACCAGCCGTGATTTTTGGTATATTTCGACGAAACTCGGTATTCGTAGTGGTAATCTACAGGTAAATATGTGTTGTAAAAAGAAACTAAATCGGTTCATTAGAAGGGGGGGTTTACTCCGGACCCAAATTCCTAATATACTCATACCGGTCGTAATTTCTCCTGTATTACGAAACGCTGTATACGTCGTGGGTAACTCATGAGAAAGAAGTGTTGTAAAAATGAGCTGAATCGGTCAATCGGAAAGCGGGGGTTTAATTTGTAATATATTTGAATAGAAAAGCCGGCAGACGTAGGTTCACAAAGCCGCCGCAAGGAGCGCTTTCTACCACTAGAGTGACTGTATCCTGTTCCTGCGTTAGATCAAAATACGATAATATGAGGATTTTTGTATTTATTACGTAGTGTAGTAGGTACCATGTGTAAACATAACTCTGGATGCAAATTAATAATTGATCAGTTACTCATTACAAAATGAGAACTATTCACGTTTTTATTTTATTTATGTAGGATATTTTAAGCAAATTGTTCTGGAAAGCAGTCTACACTACCCAAATTCTGAGGAAAGTGCTTAGTTATGCAGCTCCTGCGTGACGGACTTTTTTCTTTGTGTCTCTTATTGACAGCTAAGACCTCCCCTTCATTATGAGATGGTACTGGTGAATTAATTTTTAAAGCCCTTTCATGAGCGCATAATTTACTAGTTAAATTTTCAACAGTGCAATCCCCTTTGGCCATCAATCGCCAGCTTGACTTAAATGCAAAATTATTTGAAGGCAGGGTGTCTAAAATTTTGCATATTAATAAAATATCAGGTAAATGTGAGGTTTTATCACATCTCGATTTAAGTTATTCGAAATATTTTTCAATTTAGATAAATGACTGGCCATGTCATCATAATTATTAGATGAGTAGGTAAAAAATTGCATACATTAATCAAAGGACTTATCCTCCTCAATACCTTTATATAGCCTACGTAACTCTAGCCATACATCCCTAGCAGAATTTAATCTCATCTCTTTGGTGAGAGTTTCCTCTGACAAATAAAGAAGAGCTTTAGTATCAGCAGTTCCAAAATTCTGTAACTTCTTATCATAATCTGATACCTGTTTCTCAGAAGCACCTGCTGCTGACCTGTCTGGAGCAATCGACTTTCCGTGGACTACATCTTCTTCTCCAGGAAAACTCAGAAGGATAAGCATCTTAAACTTCCATGTTGCCCAATTAACTTTCCCTTCTAAATGTCCAATTTTAATCCTTTTAACTGTCCATGGTTTCGAAAAACTTCGACAATAACTCACAGAACAAAAAGAAGATCACTTTTAGAGCATTTTTAGCTACTGTGCCCATAACCTGCTTATATTCTTTTATTTATTTAATTTTTAATGCAGGAACAGAAAAAAAGAGTAAAATCGCTTGCGTTGTATGTGTATATTTTTTCCAATTCTCCTTCTCTTTCTCACATTGTCTTCAGCATATTTTGGTCTCTCTAACGCAACATCTGGAAGGCTGGGAGGGTTGCATGAAGAATCTTAAAAACATGGTCTTTGATATATTTTTAAGGCTCTTAACTAGAGATATATTGGCTTAAATTCCCAGCATTATCTGACGTACTTGTATTTTTATCACGTAATAATCTGTCTTGGACAGACATTTTTTTTTTTTTTTTTTTAGTCTAATAGCAATTTAGTTGGCTAACTATTCCAAGTTCTAGATTGTTACTATTCCATACCCACCGAATTTGTTTTTTATTATTTAATGAATTATTTATGTGCGGTATTTTGAGAATTAACTGTTTATTTACTCCCGGTTAGGGACCTTTGTATACAATTTATTGTGAGCATCTACTGTTAAAATTTACAATTGTTCAACTGTGTAATGAGACCTGATTTGTTTTATTCATTTAACAAAATTGTGTTGTGGTATCATGAAAGTTGTTGTTTTAAACCAACAAAAAAAAAAAAAAAAAAAAAAAAATAGTTTTCAAATCATCTCCTTACCATGCCTGGGTAAGGACGGAAGAAAATCAATTTAATACATTCAATTGTGATTGTGTGGCAGTGAGCCAATTGAATAAATATAGAATAATTAACTGTGGACATTGTCATAATAAAGGAAAATCGATTATTAAAATTAAATAAATAATTATCGTACATTTTTTATTAAAAAAACTAATATCAAAATAGTATTATGTACATATTGTTTTACAAGTTTGATTATCACAATAAAGAAATATATTGATTGATAATTAAAGTATTTACAAGTACATTAGGGGTTCAAAGTCGGTTATAATATTTGTAATAAAAATATCTGTATAATTAGTTGAAATACTTATTGTTCAAAACTTCTAATTAATTTTAAGTAAATAGTTAATGTATCAATAAAAATAAACATATTTTTATATTTTAATGAATTTAATGGCACAAAAATTAAATTGAATTGATTAAAAATAAATTTTAATTCTATATGCTTCAACAACATTATGTTACCTATTTGTGAATTATGCTAAAAGGTGGACGGTCAATAACACTACACCATGAACTTCCACAATATTTATTTAACTTCATTAGATATTTCGCACTGATTTGGCGCCTCCAGAGGAATATGCTTCAACAACTTCAGCCTCAACTTGAGGCAATTTGTAGACTAGTGGAAGGTTTTCCTCCTCAAGTAAATGAATTTGTTGTGTTTAAAGCACATTTTCCCGAAGAGACTCGAAAATGGCGTGAAAAATGTACAGAAGTTAAGTAAATGATGTAAAAGTGTGTGGTCTAGTGTTATTGATCTTCCACCCTTTCCCATAATTCGCTAAATTTGAGCAAAGGATCAGTTTATGATTAAATATCTTGTGTTATCTTCATATTTTGAATAAAAGTTATAGTATATCAGGCTTTTGGAATTATTTTCCAAATGTAGCTATTTCAATTCATCATAATCACTACAGAGTATTGCATACCGCAATATTATGATTTCTAACTTCAGTACAAAGCCTTAATTTTACCATACACTTTATTGCCTATAATAATTTTACTATAATAAATTGGAAAAAAGTCTTACTCAGTCTTGAACTTATTATGCTTAACTTTTTGATTCGTCTCATTTTTGGTCAATGTAATCTCTAAGGATCAATGTAATTTTTAAAAATAGAAACATTATTTTTTTTTAAAAAAAGTTTGTTTTTTCAAGTAATTTTCAAAATAAAACACTTTAATGGACCTTTCTGAAAATTGGTCAATCAGTTCTTTGGTGTTATTTTTTTCCAAAAGAAAAAATATTCTTTCTTTTTTTTCTCTCTCTTCTTTTAAAATGCTGATTAAAGCTGTTTAATTTATTGGTAATACACATATTGAACCGCAGGCATGGGCATGTAAGCAACTCTTGCAAAATGAGGGATGTATTGAAGATGGTGGTGAAGTGCATTCCGTCCATCGTTGTATCCGTGCATGTAGTGTCCTTCATCTCTTGGCATCTCCTGCTGGAAATGTAACAAAAAAATCCATAAATCTAAATAATATATACAAATTAATATAACAAATGTTTATAATGTAGATAAATAAAATAAATTTTACATTTCTCATTAACTTTGAAATGTTTTTTTTTTTTTTGTTTGCCTAAGTTGAGTAAACATTAATAAATAAATACAATAAAATAAAGAAATAATGAATTTAACCACTAAACAGTTAATATTTATTATTCCTTATTTAAGAAACATTTTAGAAAAATAATCCATCTTATAAGAAAATCAAATATTTAACTTGTCCTGACAAAAAACTTTGAGAATCTCTTATGTATGCATAGATCTTAATTATTTTTAAATAATAGATGTCAAACATGGGCGTATATAAGGGGGAGGCTGAGGGGGCTGAAGCCTCTCCCAAAATCGGTAAAATGTGTCATAAAAACCTTGAAAATAAATTAAATAAGATCAATTAATACAGACAAAATATTTTTTTTGGGGTGTAATAGCGTTTTAATTGGCTAACTATTCCAAGTTCTAGATTGATAGTATTAAATGCTTAAAACCCAAAATCCCCCCTCCCCCAAATTTTTTTCTACATACGTTGATAGTGATGTCAAATAGTTTTAATGATTTCTTAGTTCTTCCTCCGTAAATAAAAATAAATCTGCAAGAGATCAATGAAAAGACTTCTAGGTGGCACATCCTCTGTAGATGATCTGAACTGACAGTAGGATACCTTTTGGTTTTTCCCTGTCCCCTCTGATTTTTTTTCCGATTTAGTCCTAAATGTTTTCTAAATAAAGTTTAATCATCAGCTGAAAAAAAATGCACATGTTGCAGGATTCTTGAGAAGAAGAATAATTGCTGTGGTAGCTACCGATAATTGCTTAGAATACCTCTTTTTGAGACTGAAGTCACTGTAAGTACAAAAACAATATGATAATGATGTTTTAATAGTAAGGCCATATTACTGTATAACTTCAACTTTTATATTATATACTTTTATTGGGTGCTCTATATGATTCATGTCACTAGGCTCTTCTTCAGGAGCAACTTATCTATTTACATTTTATTTGAGCCTCAACTCAGGATTGGGTTATTGAATTGGGTTTTCGTCTGCTAACCAGTCCTTTTGTATAGTTCGGGTCCCTCTGAAGGGCCGTATTTGTGTTTTGCCAGTTGATGTGTAGACAGATATCACTTTCAGTAGATAATATTTTAACAGTGAGATAATTGACTTAATATTATTTACAAAAAATAAGCAATTTCAAAACATTTACAAAAAAATTATCACTTAATAAAATGTTATTGTTCTATGATTTTAAAATACATTATTGACAACATAGAGCCACTTATAATACGATAACTGTACAAATTTAAATCCTTATCTTTAGAACCGAGAATCTTCTATTTCATGCTTGGATGCCTTGTCAATTATGCTGCTGGAATTCTTATCACAGTATGTGTAATTGAGTCCCCCTATGAACTGCCCTTCGTTATCATTCAAAAGAAGGCCCAAACGTTTGGAGGCTGTGCCTTGAAAACTCTCTCATCTACTTTTAAACTGATCTAAGCTGACAGTTTACCAATAAGACTTGATGTCGCTCGTGATAAACTGCACAGATAGGTGGTGCATAGCTGTCTTTATGGACGTAATGGCAATGTGCAAATGCTTTTTAAATTTATTCACCTAGTATTCAATTGTTTAGGAATTAAAATCTCCTTCAAAATTATGAATTAGCAAACCAACTTGTAGACAATGCAACAGAACTCCTAATTTCAAACATATATTAACAGTCTGTGTCAACTTAGCAACTTGATAGCAATCCCTCACAATTTACATGGTATACTGAAAAAGGGTATACCAAACATTTAAATACTTCTTAATATATATGGGATAGTATGTTTTTTTGTTTTTGTTCTTTTTAGCAAAAACTGTTGATTTTAAAGTTAAACATTATATTTGAAAAGTAGGTTTTAATCTACATTCTTCTCTTTTTTTATTTTTTTTAAGTGTTTATTTAAAATCTGTACAATTTATATAATACAATAATTTTGCTTGCCTTATATGCATCTCAGCGAATAATATATGGAAGGAGCCTATCGTTATTGGCATTTCCTAATATATGCTAACATTCGTATTTTCTCAGTTTTTAATCATTGTTAGGGTAGCTGGTCACGGGGCCAAAGTTTCTTAAGCCTCCTGGATAGGCCTTTAGGATGGGTCCGAGTGGAAAGGGATTCACCTCTAGGATTTGGATGGGATGTCAATTTGGAATGGGCCGGTATGAAACAGGATTTTGCGAGGTCTTTTACAAAGGGGATATTTAGGTCGTTTTGTAGGATTTTGTTGGAGACATAAAAGGGAGCATTGACTATTCTACGAAGGACTTTGGATTGGAAGCTTGAATTCGTTGTATGTTTGTGTGCTTTGCTGTTCCCCTTAACTCAAGTCCGTAAGCCCAAATAGCTCTGATTGTAGTTTTGTATATAGTAAGTTTGTTGTGTGTCGTAAGCTTTGAAGTAGGTCCAAGTAGTTGTCATAAGAGTCCAAATCTCCTGTTCAGCACTTGTGGGCTCTCCTGTTGTAATCGTGTATGTGGGTTCCATGTGAGTCTGATGTCTAATAGTCCCAGGTAACGTACCTCATTAGATACAGGAAGTTGATTGATGCATATGAATACAGGAGGGCAAGAGCTCTTATTATGAGCTCTTGTTATGTGACAGCATTTTTCTGGGTTAACTGTAATTTTCCACAAGTTGCACCATTTCTCGACAGACTCAAGGTGCTCCTGTAATTGCTGGGAAGCTGTAGAGGGATCAGGGGAAGAGAAAAAGATGACTGTTGGTTGTTATATGTGTAGACAGGATATGTAAAGGACAGGACCTAGGATGCTGCCTTGTGGGACGCCTGAGGATGATTCTTCCAGTAACCTCAATTAAAAACGTTTGTCAGGATATGATAATTGTATAGGAATAATATATTCTTGTTATGTAGAGTCTATTTGGATTTCCAATTCCAAAGATACGTGGTGGTCTAATCTATATTTCATTTTGATAAAAACACACTGATTTAGGCAAGTGTTCCTAACGAGAGAGAGAGCCTTCTGTTTGTGATTTTTTCTCGTATTTTATACCAATTATAAATTATATTGAATTCTTTTGGGTTGGGAAAATTTACATTTTTGGAATAGGAATAATAATTCCTTTTTTTTTTTTTTATGATTTTTGAAATACATAATTTGAACATATTTTGTTAAAAATATATGAGCCATGAATTATTAATCTTTGTATTAAGTACTTAAAGCTAAGAGGTAAGCCTCTTAAAGCTTTTGTAATCAAAGAGTGTCTATAAGTACTAATAACATCTAGATTTGCATTTATAAGGATGGGAAAAATAATATATATACACTTTTTTTTTCTTGAAGGTGTGAAGATGGCCCGGAGCACCCAAGGGCTCCGGGCCTCCAATTGAAATTTACTTACGTAGCTAATATATATTCTTCTATAATAACTGCTGCTCCCATACCTTTAAATGTTTTCGCCCCATCAATGAATATGTAGAGGTTCTGACTAAATGCAGGGCCTCTGCGAGGGGGGGCATGGAGGACAATTCGTAAAGGGCCCATGGTCATGGAAATATCAAACATATACCTACCAATTCCCCACTCCATTCAATTAATAATTTATTTAATTTTATTTTCACAGAAATGTCAGTTTTGAATAATTCCATTAATAGTTTTTGGTAATAACAATGGAGGGGGGTCTCCCGTGGTCTAGTGGCTAGCGCACTAGATTCATAAGCGGGAGATCGTGGGTTCGATCCCCACCGGCGCCAACAATTTTCTCATCTCAGGGCTCGCTGAGAAAATTCCTGGCTGCACCCTGGATGTCGGCGCTAATAGCCAAAAAAAAAAAAAAAAAAAAAAAAAAAAAAAAACTGGAGGGGGACATTAAGAGGCCTGTGAAGTTATTTGGACAAGGGCCCATAATTCCTCTTGGAGGCTCTTACTGAATGATGTTTGAATGATTTATTGTTAAGATATATGTTTAAAAGAAATGCTTCAATGATGCAGAAATATCAGTCACAATACTGGTTGATTATTTTATATGACCCCTGGCTTATGCTTTGACGATAGATATCAATTTCCTGTTTACGTTACATTAAACATAATGTGCTTTCGTTAAAACCATCTCTTAAACTTATAAATTAAAAGTGAAAGATAAACTATTGCAATGCCAAAGTTTCTATCTAAAGGAAAGGTAATCACTGCAATACATTTTTAACTGAATTTGTTGTTAAGATCGAGAATTCTGATATTTTTTTGCTTAGGTTATCACCCTAGAACAACCAATAAGTTCTTGAACTTATCTATAGGTAATTAAAGAAAAAAATATGTTGCTACCAGGTCTTCCGGTTTAGGTGCTGGAAATGTCCCTTGGGGAAGTGGGGTGTAGTGGTAAATCGGTTTTGTAGGATTTCTTGGTGGTGAAGTAGCAATTTCTGAAACAGAGCATGCAAAAAATAAAAATATATCATCTAAATAAATAATTAATATGAAATGATAGAAGCATTTAAAATGTATTCCTGTTTAGTTTGAGTATTACTTAGTATTATCATAAGTTCAGCCACACAAATCATAAAAATACATGATGGCCCAGATACTGTAGAGGTAATGTAGTCCTTACACAAATGGCACACTAGGGAGATAGTGTGGTAAGTATTGGGTTGTCCAGAAAATAATGCACAATTTTAAGTTTTCTTTTAAAAATACTATGTTAAAGGTAGATTATTAAATATAATAATCTTTTTACTGTTTAATAAGTTTACTGGCTTATTCATTTGTATGAATGTCAACACTTACCTATCCTCTTCTAAATGATAATGTCTGTTTACCTCTGTAGCATTTCGCTACACGGAAATAATTCAGTCTTTCCTACGATTTCAGATCGTGAATTTCGTACGGTTTTCTTTTACTAGTTTTAACTCGACTTGTAAAAAAATTCGGGATGTTCTGCGATCATCGATGGAAGAAAACCCCAGAATAACTGTTCGAGAACTTGCAGATAAACTTAAAGTTAGCAAATCGACCGTCCATGACCACCTAAAGTCGATTGCAAAAGTGAAAAAGCTCGAACGTTAGGTCCCACAAGCATTAAACGACCGCTAAAAAAATCAGCGCTATTAAGTTTGTGCAGCACTTCTTTGCCGATAGAAAAATGGCACTTTTCTAACCTAAATGGTTACGTGTGTTGAAAAGTGGGTTCTTTACGACACCAGCAGACGTTCTGGACTGTGGCTTGACAAAGAAGAAGCTGCAAAACATTTCCCAAAGCCCCCAACTCATCAGAAAAAGGTCATCCTGGCGAAACTATTAATTATGAATCGTATTTTAACAAAATTAACACCTTGTTTCAGAAATTGGCAATAATGAAGCTGTTCTTGGTCACTAGGAAAGGGCTCATTTTGTTGCATGACAAGTTGGCTATGAAACTTTGCCACATCCGCCCTACTATTTTTTTAGATTCCTAAACCACTACTTACAACATATTTATGGATCGAACGGAATTAGAAAGTGAGTTTATTGACTTTATGAATTCTGAATTCCATTCAGACGGTATTAAAAATTTACCAATACATTGGGAGAAATGTATTGAGAGTATGGGAGACTATGTTGATTAAAGAACACACTTATAATATACTTTTTTATTTTTTTCTATTGTAATACCAAAATCCTGTATTATTTTCGGGTCACCTAATACTATGCACTTTTTTAAAAAGTTTTTCAACTTAAAAATAATTCAAACCAAAAATTAATTCAAAATAAGTAAAAATTAATAATGATAGTCAACAAAACAAAAATCAAAATAATTTTAAAACTCGCCTTTTATAATAATTATTATAAAAGACAAGTTTTAATTCGGGAAGGACATCGCTCAAAGTCAAGGCAATATGAGCGAGAATGGCAAATTTGCAAAACATGGTACCTGTACGAGGTAGGTGCAGGGAGTGCGACTATCCCGTAGCGTAGAGTCTGACTTTTCTGGTTGAAATATACAAGAAAAGTGTGCAATATAGGTAGAGAATATGTGACAGATTGTAGGAAGATCGAGAAATTAGACATTTTGATATTCATCCAACCAGAGGACATCTAGACTTAAAGGAACCTGCTATCCTTAATATTGCAGGACACTCAGGGCGATATGTCTTCTCGGAAGAATAGAAAGGACGGGAAACGACATGGAATAAAGAAAAGAAAAAGGAAGAAATGGTTATAAAGTAACGAAGAAACGACTAGACATACAGGAATGCGGAATGGAATACAAAGGAAGGTTTTGGCCCTTCCTACAAAGGGAGGCTGCCTTAAGCAGTGATGCTGAAAAAGGAAAATGGGTTTTCACTGCTTTTCTCAGCATTTTCCAGTCAGATCCTTATTCCGGCGGTATTTAACCGAGGAAATCTCCTAATTATTCTTGCATAGCATTAAATAAAAAATTGTCACCGGTTTTGCTGAATTATTTATTACATAAATCTGTTTTCGTCGCTGGTTCTTATTGGATGTTTAATTCCAGGAAACCTGAGTTATAATTATTTTTTTAATGAAAATCTTACATCTAGTTATTTTAAGCGCACATTAATTGATTCTAAAAAAAAAATCGACTAGATAAAGTCATTCATTTTCTTACGTTCATTACGTAATAGTAAATGCACAGTTTTTTACCTTTTTTTTATTTTTATTTATTTTTTTATTTTTTTATTTTTATTGAATAACTTAAGGAAGTGGACGAGGCTTCTTTCTAAAAGGCGCAACTAACTTATATTCATTTAGAATCTGTCGATTAACACACGATCGATTCAATTGCAGTTTTTTTTGTTCGAATTCTTTAGGAAAAAATAATTTTCCGATTCTGCTTGTTCATGAAGCTATGTAACTGACTATTATGTTATACAAAAGTGTTATATAAATCGCTTATAAATAGTATCACCGAAGCAGGAGCTTTCAGCTTTAACTGGCGCACAACCCATTGCTAGGTCAGGGCCTCCTGAATCAGCTTCCGCCAGCTGTCTCGATCTTGTGCAGCAACCATCCAGTTCTGTACGCCTAATAGGGTCCTAGCATCACGAGCAACTCCATCCTTCCAACGGAGCTTCGGCCTCCCACGTCTTCTGCTTCCATGGAGCACTTCTTCCATTGTCTTCCTTGGCAGTTCTCCTGGATTCATTCGAGCCACATGACCGGCCCATCGGAGTCTTCCCACACGGATGAAATGGGCAACGTTTTTTTCTTTATAAGCCTCATACACCTCCAGGCTAGTCCTTCTTCTCCATGTCCGGCCATCGCATACTCCGCGCAAAATGGATCGCAGTATCCTTCTTTCGTGAATTAGGAGTGCCTGCTCATCCATTTTGGAGATGGTCCACGTCTCTGAGCCGTATGTCAACACTGGTGACACTGGAAGCATGACCGTATATGGGTCCTGCTTTCGGTGGGGGGGATTGGGGATAGAGAAAATTTTAAATATTTTAGTGTAAAATCTCCTGAATCAGGTCTTGAAATCTTGAATAGGTCCCTCATTTCGGAGGGGGGGATTGGGGATAGAGAAAATTTTAAATATTTTAGTGTAAAATGGTAAATTGTTAGCTGGACATCTAGTAAACCAGGGTAAATGATGACATAAATTTTTCGTTTTTCAAAAGAAATGTTCTCAACAAAAAAAATTGGGGGGGCTGCAGCCACCCTTTATATATATATATACACACAGGGTGGCCCAGATTAGCGGGCCACAAGAGAGAAAACTACTAAACGGTTTGAGATATCAACATTATCAAGTTGTAGTTCTCGTCTAGATCTGTGAAATGGTGCTCTCGGAAATGAGAAAATAACGCTTCTCAAATAGGCCTTTGAAGGGAAGGGTTTCCTCTTTACCCATATTGTGCATTATATTTTTAAAATGTACTAACAAAACAAGTAAGAACCTTGGAAACCTGGTTTCGATGCGTCAGGTAGTTCTCTGTAAAAATACGTTTTCATTTGCATGTATTCCTCACCTGAAATTCCAAAAAAATGCACTTGAATTTATTTAAATAGTATTTTTGTTAAAGGAGGGCTAATTCAGCATAAGAGTATGTGTTCAGCATTAAAAATTGTATTTATCTGGGCCACCCTGTGTGTATATATATATATATATATATATATATATACATATATATATATACATACATATATATATATACATATACATATATATATATATAAACATATACGTATATATAAGCCCATCCACCAAAGCATTTTTAACCATATAATTAACGACGAAACAATACATACCTCCTTCCCCAATACTGCCACAAAAACTTTACTGTAAAACACTTACTAATTGAATTCAGATTTAGATAAGAAAAAAGTCCGACTCGCAAGAACTGCGTAAACCTAGCGCAATTGCGTTAATACCCCTAGTGTCATTAGTAAAGTAATAGAAACAGTTATCAGTAGGTTTTGATTTTTCGTGAAAAAAAATCTCAAAGAGAAGAAATATAAGATTTTAAGCGCCACTACAGGAAACTGATTGTATCTTAAGCGGAAATTCCTCCATCCTCTTTCTCAACGTTCACTCTTGGAAACACTATAACAATGTTTCTCTTTTTCTTACCCTGTTTTACTAGAATTCTCATTTAACTGTTAAATTCAATTAAAAAAAAAACAAAAAAAAAAAAAACAACCACATAAGAAGTTATATATAAACATTTGAACCACCTATATGTTCGTGATCTACGGGATCTGAAACGATTGCGTCATGAGTTCATCCACGTAAGTGGATTTCCTCCCTATGGAGGGTGGGAGAAACCGCGCTAAAAAAAACTTTGACATCCCGATAATTTGACTGTGACAGGAGCCAACACATCGAAAACACGTTACAATGTTCGAAAAATAAAAACCTGACTATATTGTCGATACAAATGCTAAGTATCGACTGTGAAAAACGCATTTTTCATTTTCAATCTATCGATTTCTTTTGGACTGATGTTCGTTGTGGCTAACTCTTGAAAAAATAAAGAAAAACAATTATAGAGTCATCTCTAAGATACATTACCACTGTTAACATTCGATACTTTGCATTTGTATCGACGATATCGTCGCTACAAATGCAAAGTATCGAATGTGAAAAACGCGTTTTTCATTTTCAATCTATCGATTTCTTTTGGACTGATGTCCGTTGTGGCTAACTCTTGAAAAAATAAAGAAAAACAATTATAGAGTCATCTCTAAGATACATTACCACTGTTAACATTCGATACTTTGCATTTGTATCGACGATATGACATTCTCTAAATACAACTAAACTTAATTGAATACCAATCATAACTAGTTACTAATGAAAGAAAACTGAAGTGTAGACCACTGAGTTAACCCATCACGGCTGTTACTTAGCTCCTTGATTCTTTTAATTACATTATTTATTTACCTATTTTCCCGTGCTTTTTTCTTTTTTTTCTTCTGTTGAGTAAGAATTGTTAACATTGCAAATATAAATATTTAGATATATGTAGGCGTTGAGAGGGGGCAAGCTTTTTTTTCCGAGAAAATCTTCGGAACAACTAAAAAAACAATAATTCATGTATACGGATCATATATATGTTTTCTTAAATATAAAAAAATATGTTTTTTTTTTTTTTTTTTTTTTTTACTTATTTTGCTGATAGCTCCGAAAGTATTCAGGTTAGGATTTTATTGATTAGTACCGGTTCAGTGCATAAAATGGTACCTACTCACTTTTGGCAGAAAAATTCGCAAAACAAACAAACATTCTGCAGTCCTTGGGTGTTTGACGTTTTTCTATTTTTAAAAAGAAATGTCTTATCAGTCTTTACTCGTTCAAGTGAGGAATAACTGAGTACATGTATAAATAAAAAGGCTAAGTAAGATGAATTTGTGAGGGGAAGAGGGTAGTGTATTGCTCAATCTCTGAGAGGGGCATGGAGGGAGGAAAGTAAGAAAAATGACATCAATTACATTGTTGTGTATGGTCTTCACTTCCCGGCTTATTTTAATGAAAATGTTTCCTCGAAATGAAGAAAGAATTTTGTTATTAAAAGTCTATGAACGATTTTTAAGGGTGGGATGAAGGACTGAGAAATTTCTTTATTAATTCTATCATTTTAAAACAGTCTAAATCAAGTTTGGCCTATCGTTTAACTATATAAAACAATAAATAATATTGAAATTGCTCCAAAATCTTTTGTGTAGAGACTTTAGTAAGCTTTCGAATAGTAACCTTCCGCTTTCCACGATTTCCCAATCGTTTTTGAGATATTTAAGAAAATATACGAAGATCCCAAAACGTTTCATATCTTTTAACCCTAGAACCCCAACTTTCATCAAAATGACGAACACCTCTGTGATTTAAAGTCGTCCCTCCCCTCCCCATCTTCTATTCTCCACCACTGCCGAGCTGTGCTATCTGTGGTCAGTACATGACGATTCACCGAAAGAATTACATCGATTGTACCAGCCGTTCGGAAATTACATGAAATTACGACAAAGAACGTAGGTGAAAATTACTATTTTAAGATACAATCAGTTTCCTGTAGTGGCGCTTAAAATCGTATATTTCTTCTCTTTGAGATTTTTTTTTTTTTTTTTTTTTCACGAAAGATCAAAACCTACTGATAACTGTTTCTATTACTTTACTAATGACACTAGGGGTATTAACGCAATCGCGCTAGGTTTACGCAGTTCTTGCGAGTCGGACTTTTTTCTTATCTAAATCTGAATTCAATTAGTAAGTGTTTTACAGTAAAGTTTTTGTGGCAGTATTGGGGAAGGAGGTATGTATTGTTTCGTCGTTAATTATATGGTTAAAAATGCTTTGGTGGATGGGCTTATATATACGTATATGTTTATATATATATATACCATATATATATATATATATATATATATATATATATATATATATATATATATATATCCAAATAGGAAAACCAACAAACTCCAAGGTCTCCACCACAAATGATTTATTTTATTCACCAACAAAGCATGCTTTCGGAGTCTACAGCTCCATCCTCAGTGCTTCTACAGCATAGAAAAACAAAAAATATATAATCTTTAACACCGGCGAACAAGCTTATCAAATAAATTTGAATTGTCAGAAACCATTTAAAAACAATCAATGCAATCATAAAAACAATTAAATCCTAAAACACAAAACACGTAATCAACCACAAAAGCATTCATACTCAAATATACATTAAAAACAGCAAAATACACACTTTCTGTCCAAGCACACGTAAGAAAAATAAATAAATAAGTACATAAATAAAAAACACACCAGTATATCACGAGTTAAAAATAAAAATAAAACCTAATGCTGAGACACCCACCCAGTTCTTCACTGCAGGCGGCTCACCCGTAGACTGAGGTCTCTTCTTGGGAACTCTCCGAGCCGGGATAATCCTTCTTCAGTCCCGTATTTCAAACGCCATGTATCTGTCCTCGTATTGAGATTTTTACCTTTATTTATTAGTTTATCTAATTTGATCTCAATCCCTTCTAGGACGTTCATCTTATACCCCTTTTTAACATTGTGGCCCAGATAAATACAATTTTTAATGCTGAACACATTCTCTTATGCTGAATTAGCCCTCCTTTAACAAAAATACTATTTAAATAAATTCAAGTGCATTTTTTTGGAATTTCAGGTGAGGAATACATGCAAATGAAAACGTATTTTTACAGAGAACTACCTGACGCATCGAAACCAGGTTTCCAAGGTTCTTCCTTGTTTTGTTAGTACATTTTTAAAAATATAATGCACAATATGGGTAAAGAGGAAACCCTTCCCTTCAAATGCCTATTTGAGAAGCGTTATTTTCTCATTTCCGAGAGCACCATTTCACAGATCTAGACGAGAACTACAACTTTGTCCCTATGAATAATGTTGAATAATCTCAAACCGTTTAGTAGTTATCTCTCTTGTGGCCCGCTAATCTGGGCCACCCTGTGTGTATATATATATATATATATATATATATATATATATATATATATTATATATATTATATATATTATATATATATATATATATATATATATATAATATATATATAAAGGGTGGCTGCAGCCCCCCAATTTTTTTTGTTGAGAACATGTCTTTTGAAAAACGAAAAATTTCTTTCGACATTTACCCTGGTTTACTAGATGTCCAGCTAACAATTTACCATTTTACACTAAAATATTTAAAATTTTCTCTATCCCCAATCCCCCCCCCGTCCGAAATGATTTCCCATATATGGTCCTGCTTCCAGTGTCACCAGTGTTGACATACGGCTCAGAGACGTGGACCATCTCCAAAATGGATGAGCAGGCACTCCTAATTCACGAAAGAAGGATACTGCGATCCATTTTGGGCGGAGTATGCGATGGCCGGACATGGAGAAGAAGGACTAACCTGGAGGTGTATGAGGCTTATAAAGAAAAAAATGTTGCCCATTTCATCCGTGTGGGAAGACTCCGATGGGCCGGTCATGTGGCTCGAATGAATCCAGGAGAACTGCCAAGGAAGACAATGGAAGAAGTGCTCCATGGAAGCAGAAGACGTGGGAGGCCGAAGCTCCGTTGTGCTCGTGATGCTAGGACCCTATTAGGCGTACAGAACTGGATGGTTGCTGCACAAGATCGAGACAGCTGGCGGAAGCTGATTCAGGAGGCCCTGACCTAGCAATGGGTTGTGCGCCAGTTAAAGCTGAAAGCTCCTGCTTCGGTGATACTGTTTATAAGCGATTTATATAACACTTTTGTATAGCATAATAGTCAGTTACATAGCTTCATGAACAAGCAGAATCGGAAAATTATTTTTTCCTAAAGAATTCGAACAAAAAAAACTGCAATTGAATCGATCGTGTGTTAATCGACAGATTCTAAATGAATATAAGTTAGTTGCGCCTTTTAGAAAGAAGCCTCGTCCACTTCCTTAAGTTATTCAATAAAAAAAAAATAAATAAATAAAAATAAAAAAAAAGGTAAAAAACTGTGCATTTACTATTACATAATGAACGTAAGAAAATGAATGACTTTATCTAGTCGATTTTTTTTAGAATCAATTAATGTGCGCTTAAAATAACTAGATGTAAGATTGTCATTAAAAAATAATTATAACTCAGGTTTCCTGGAATTAAACATCCAATAAGAACCAGCGACGAAAACAGATTTATGTAATAAATAATTCAGCAAAACCGGTGACAATTTTTTATTTAATGCTATGCAAGAATAATTAGGAGATTTCCTCGGTTAAATACCGCCGGAATAAGGATCTGACTGGAAAATGCTGAGAAAAGCAGTGAAAACCCATTTTCCTTTTTCAGCATCACTGCTTAAGGCAGCCTCCCTTTGTAGGAAGGGCCAAAACCTTCCTTTGTATTCCATTCCGCATTCCTGTATGTCTAGTCGTTTCTTCGTTACTTTATAACCATTTCTTCCTTTTTCTTTTCTTTATTCCATGTCGTTTCCCGTCCTTTCTATTCTTCCGAGAAGACATATCGCCCTGAGTGTCCTGCAATATTAAGGATAGCAGGTTCCTTTAAGTCTAGATGTCCTCTGGTTGGATGAATATCAAAATGTCTAATTTCTCGATCTTCCTACAATCTGTCACATATTCTCTACCTATATTGCACACTTTTCTTGTATATTTCAACTAGAAAAGTCAGACTCTACGCTACGGGATAGTCGCACTCCCTGCACCTACCTCGTACAGGTACCATGTTTTGCAAATTTGCCATTCTCGCTCATAGTGCCTTGACTTTGAGCGATGTCCTTCCCGAATTAAAACTTGTCTTTTATAATAATTATTATAAAAGGCGAGTTTTAAAATTATTTTGATTTTTGTTTTGTTGACTATCATTATTAATTTTTACTTATTTTGAATTAATTTTTGGTTTGAATTATTTTTAAGTTGAAAAACTTTTTAAAAAAGTGCATAGTATTAGGTGACCCGAAAATATTACAGGATTTTGGTATTAAAATAGAAAAAAGTATATTATAAGTGTGTATCAACATAGTCTCCCATACTCTCAATACATTTCTCCCAATGTATTGGTAAATTTTTAATACCGTCTGAATGGAATTCAGAATTCATAAAGTCAATAAACTCACTTTCTAATTCCGTTCGATCCATAAATATGTTGTAAGTAGTGGTTTAGGAATCTAAAAAAATAGTAGGGCGGATGTGGCAAAGTTTCATAGCCAACTTGTCATGCAACAAAATGAGCCCTTTCCTAGTGACCAAGAACAGCTTCATTATTGCCAATTTCTGAAACACGGTGTTAATTTTGTTAAAATACGATTCATAATTAATAGTTTCGCCAGGATGACCTTTTTCTGATGAGTTGGGGGCTTTGGGAAATGTTTTGCAGCTTCTTCTTTGTCAAGCCACAGTCGCGAAACAGTAAGTGCTATGACTTTTTTTTGCACGAATTTCGCTGCAAACACCGTGTTTCGGTGGACCTATTCTTCTGGTTAACCTTCTCAAGCTTTCTAATTAGACGAAGGGGTTTTGCACCAAATTTCATCTAAATGCTATACTTTTCGCTCTATTTTGCACAAAAAAAATTGAACTATAAAATGGTTATACATATTTAAATACTATGTTTTTCCTATATTTGTTCTTACATGTTTATCTTTTTGAAGAAGTGTAAAATTCACACTTGACAAATTCCTATTTGATAACAAAACCGATTTGTACACTTTGCAACGTTCCTTTAACAATCAAACACATACTTACAGACTGCAGGGAAAGGGAAGACATTGTCTTACCTACAGACTTACACGAATTGCTTAAACAGGACAGTACACACATTGATAATCTAAAATATTTAAAAAATAAAAATAAGTTCCTACGTTTTTAGAAATCCTCCCTATAAATTATTTTTTTTATTATTATTTATTTGCCTTTATTATTAGTATTTTATTTAATTATTTTGTTTTCTTAAATAATGATACATGTTTTCTCATACTACAGTATCTTTTTGTATTTTTTTTTTTTTTTTTTTTTTTATCATTTGATTGATTTCCTCCTAGCTTCAATAGTATAAGAAACATTTAGCTTTGTTCGCACATAGACTTAAAGAGTAAATAGCCTTTGTTGTGTACTCTCAATAAATAAATTAAATCATACTTGTCACGTGGTATGTTGATGTTATTTCGTTTTTAACAGACTATGAGTGAGTGTTTTAGGGTTAAATTTTGTACATTGTAGTATGTCGCCTTATGCCAATTAGTGAGAGTGGGTTAGTAGTGTATGTCCAATTCGGAATCTTGTAAGGACTATTTCTTCTCTGCAACAGCTTCTATAGCTGTAGTTCCAATGTTTTATGGATGGCTTTATCTCCCGAAGCTTGTTGTAATTAAAATATGACAATTGAGCTTGCCATTTATTGAGCACGTGAGTCCTTACAACCTTTTTCATGTCGGGTTCTGTATTCAGAATAATGTCTTTAGTACATTGTCCAGTGGCTAACTTGACTTGGGTAGCCATCTCATCGAAAACAGATCATTTTTGTTGCAGCTACAGTTCGAATATATATATATATATATATATATATATATATATATATATATATATATATACATATATATATATATATATATATATATATATATATATATATATATATATATATATATATATGGGTATTTATACTCTAATTTGAACCACCGTTGTTTTTGATCTATGGGTTCTGAAACGTGAAATTTTCTAGTCAATACTTTCGGAGTTCATCATGACTTCAACCTCATAAGCTTATTTCTTCTTAAAAGAGCGAATTTGGACCGGTGGAAAGAAATATTTAAGTGATTAACTGGAAGATCTTTTCTTGTAATAATTTAATTAGCATGATATCGCACTAGTATTTCTAAAGTGACACGATTCAAAATAAAACTCAAGTGAAAATTGGTCACTCTTGCCTATGTAGGGGGCATAGCATTAAGAAAGGAAGAGTGACGTAAGTGCCCTCTGGTGTACAACCCCTGAAGTTCTGATGGTTGATAAAGAGATATGTCTTTCATAGTCAGAACACAAAAATGCCGATTTTGGAGTTGTGTCACTTTATAAATACTAGTGCGATATAAGAAATGCATTATAAGTGAAAATGTTGTATATTTATTGTAACAGTTGACTTGCTGGGGACTTAGCTTGATTGACACAACTCCTACGAGGCGAGCGGTTTTGTTATCAATAGTATTAGTATTAAATGTCATGAATCAGACATAAACTAAAAGCTTACATTTTAGAAGACACGTCTCTTAGGCTTTTATTTTCCCCATGAAATATGGGGGGGGCGCCGTGAGAGAGTACCCGTCTTCTTAAAGAGGATCTGGAAATGTAAGCCCCATACACGGGTGTAAATAAGCGGATTTAACCAGACAGAGGTCCTAAAAAGGCCCTTGGCATTATATCACCACTACCAACCCACACCTTGGGAGTTATACATCCAAGCCGAAGAGGTGTGTATGTTGGCAGCACTGACGAGTTGTTGAGTAGTCGTGGACTGTGTACACTCCGCCCTTATCTCTGACTCGCAGACTCTCAGGCCCCCTTGTAGTCTGTCTGGGGAGTAAGTCCATATAGCTTATGTATGGGCCAACACAGTAGTAACTTGTTGACACTAGCTAAACTTTGATGATTCAATGAAAACACGCTTATGCCGACCTTTATGTGGTCTATCAGAACGTCCAAGATTCGCTTTCTACATGGATTATTTTGTTTTAGTTATTACAAAAGTCCGATTCGCATTTCCTTTTTGACTTATTCTTTCCTGAAAAATGTAAATACACGTACAATTAAATCTGAAAGCAATGCATGATCTTAGGCGCCACATCAGGAAACTGACATTATCCTAAGCGGAAATTACTCCATTTAAACACCTCTATCAAAAGTAAGAATCGTATTTGTAGGAAATGCAATAACATTTCGAGTAGATTCTTTACATTTCTTATGTTTTCCAAACCGGTTCGAGATATATAAGAATACATCCGAAAATATTTTTTTTTTCGGTTTTCCTTTGTTTTCTATTTTCCTTAACAGCTGGTAAATCCTTGGAAATAGTTTTTATTTTTTTTTACGGCGCATCAACTTTTAGGCCATTAGCGCCGACATCCAGGGTGCAGCGAGGAATTTTCCGAAGGAGCGAGGAACGAGCCGTGGGATGAGAAAATTCCTGCCGCCGGATGGGAATCGAACCCACCATCTCCCGCTTATGAGTCCCAGGCGCTAGCCACTAGACCACGGGAGTCCCCCTTTGGAAATAGTTTCACCAGGTCCAATCTCTCTCTCTCTGTCTCTCTCTCTCTCTATATATATATATTTATAAATTCACATGTTCCTCTGTTGCTACAAATCCACACCGTTTATCGATTTTGATCAAATTTGGCATAACTGTGATCTGGGGTCATATGCTACGTCAGGCAAAATATTCTAGAATTCATAATTCGGAGGTCACGGTTTTTTTTTTTTTTTTTTTTTTTTTTTTTTTTTTTTTTTTTTTTTTTTTTTTTTTTTTTTTTTTTTAATTGCAAGGTACCATGTTCCAAGCCACCCTGTTGGGAGATTTATTTTTCTATTCTGTAACTTTATTAGATTTTAATATTACCAAATGATTTGGTTTCTAATTTATTTTTTCTTCTTTTTTTTTTGCATTAACTATGAGCACATTTATTACATAGAATATATAATATACTATACATATAGAATATATGTATAGAATTATAATATACATTTTAATGAAACAGGTTTCTATTTTAGAATTCAATAGAGTATAAAGTAGTTGTAGTATGCCATATTTAAATTCAGGAATATTGAAAGTCAAAATAAAAATATCAAAATGAACTGTTCTTACCTTGCGGCTGGTGTACACCCTTATGATGCTCGAGAATGAGTCCCTGTTGAAGCAGCTGCTCTGCGATATGGAATGCTCCCTCGTAGTACGGGTCATAGGTTTGGTGCGAATAGAGCAGACCTGCTTGGAAGAGGGCAATGTCGGGGTTCTGCCATTCGCTGAGGTCGTTCTGGAAGTACTGGCGTTTTGCTACGGTCTTTCCGGCGGGCGTTGTAGCATTTTTTTCTGTTGTTGTGTTGTTCTTCTCGCCTGCAGCCAGACGGAACATGGCTATCGAGATGATAATAAATATCTGAAAGATAAGAAGAAGAAAAAATTGTATACACTTGAAGTATTCAGCCGAATAACGGTTGATGTAAGATTGTTACGAAATAACATTCTTTACCGAATAACATTCTATTATCAATTAATCAGGAAAGCAAAAGATGTCTCTGAGTGCCACTTTAATCAACTGGGATTGTGAGTTCTGCAATTTGAACAACGGTTTTTGTTACAGCACATTAAACCACGATGAGACTTTCTTGTATCATAATCACACTTTGTTGTTTATTTCCGCCTTCAATATCTACCTTCTTAGAACTGCCAAGATATACCTATTGTAAAAAGTCCGACTCGCAGGAACTGCATCATCTTAGCGCGGCTCCGTTCTTATCCCTAGTCTCATTTGGAATGATTAGAATAGAAACAGCTATTATTTTGGTTCCACATTTCTTGAAAGGTATTGATTTATGATGTTACCTGGATGGGTCGGCCAACCCTAGAAAAGCCCCCGCTAGGCAGTTGAAAAGCTATATCTTGAAAATCCATATTTCTAACATTAATTTGTTTTTCCTTTTTTACTTAACCTGTTTTATTTTCAAATACATTACCCAACTATCAGCAATTAAAAAATAACAAGGAATAAAAACAGGCAAAAAGAACAGTTCGAATAAGCGAAATAAATTACTTTAAAGTTTTAAGCACTTATTTCTCCGATTGACATCGCCTAATCAAAACTTTCTTCAGAACCTTTTTTGTAGAGCATTTAGAAAGCTTTCTAATGGTAATCTTCCGTTTACCAAGATTCTCAACCGTTTTCGAGATATTAAGGAAAATATACGAAGGGGGCCTAAAGATATTCATACGGCATCTGAGAATCGCAAGATTCCGTAAAAACAAAATATTGTTTCTAATTATACGTATCCTGCTTTATTGACAAATACATTTGACTACTATAAGCAATTACAAAAATAACGAGAAGTAAAAAAAAAAAAACTGCGGGAAACACACAAATAGATCCCTTTATTAAATAAACGAAACTAACTAAGTTTTAAGCACTTATTTCTCCTAATATGACCATCCCATCAAAAATGTCTTTAAAACATTTTTTTGTAGAGAATTTAGTAAGATTTCGAACTGTTACATTTCACTTTCACGATTTCCTAACCGTTTTCGAGATATTAATGAAAGTATACGAAGTTAATGTTCCCATGATGTACCCAAACCAAAAACATTATTCAACAACTATTTTTCCAATATTCTCGAAAACGGTTAAAGCTATCGCCTTAAAAACGGTTTCATTCGTTTTCCTAGGCCCAGAAGCCTATAAAAGGAGTACTTACAAGCATATGAAGTAAGCGGAACGATTTTTTTCGCGCGACATTCGCTCCAAAAACCATGTTCCGTGGATTCTGCTGGTTAACGAACTTGACCTTTTAAATTTGACGAACGTTTTTTGTACCAAATTTCATCAAAATTGGACCATTCGTCTGGGATGTAGAGAGCGAACAGACAGGTGTGCGCGCGCCAGAAAGTGGAAACGGAAAGAGACCCGTACTTAGCGTTATGAGCCCTCACTAAGCCTCTCCCTTAACACACAATCCTTACTAACGCTCACTGAGATGAGGGCTTCCCTGCGATCCCCCATGGGGTCTTTCGCTGTCCATGGGAGATCGCAAGACGGCCCTCGGGAAGGGCCGCCTACTATTGTCGCTTCCGCCCTCTGCAGAGCGCATGAGTCTCGCTCAATTCAGAACACCTCCAAATTCTGGCTACTCTGCAGCGGAGCATCCAACCATATGACCACTACGCACGACAGGCAACCACAACGTGATTCCTGCCACCAACCCAACCGTAGTACCATTTTGGGAACTCATGACCGTGCCATGAGCCCCTTAGCACCAGAATGGTCACTGACCCGGAAGTGTTAAAAGCACCCCCTACAGTTTCCTTCCAGGAGAGATACAGGGGGGGACTTATCCCGACCTCTCAGGGAGGGCAGGACCCGTGCCTGTAATTGCCAAGCTGTCCGGGAAGGCATAATGCCCCTAGGCTACATATCTGTAGCCCGTGCCACTATCCGCAACCTTGTGGACCCGCTCGGTAGCGCATGGCGACGCCTCTCAGTACCGAGGAGGAGTACTGGTTTACCCAGTCCCTCCAAGGACGAGCCCGAGAGAGCGAACAGACAAATATATATATATATATATATATATATATGTTAGGCAGGAGGAAGACCAACACTATGTAAATAAACAGGCCGAGCCTATATAAGGCCCGGCCGGATTAAATAAAGTTAGTTGATGTTCAGAGTTCACATCGTTTAGATCTGCACTCCCTTTATCTCCTTTTTAAAAACATATTTCTTATCGTGCGACTCGTAAGTGGTGCCGAAACCCGGGACGCGTAAGTAAGTGTCAGTGGCGCATGTCGCAGCGAAAAACACGGGACAGTGTGCAAGATAGGCTTATCAGTAGAAGAATGTCCGTTGTGGATCACCAAGTTCAGCCTAATCCGGCACTCCAGCCTAATCCGGCACCTGTAATTTTGACGCCTGCCACGCTGGAGTTGCTGAAGTTTAAATCAGCGAACGCGCAGGATATGCGCGCCTCTATCGGACAGGTGGAGAAATTCACTGGAGACATAGGTGAGCTGTCTCACTTTTTAAAAGATGGGGACAGATTAGCCGAGACGATCAGAAATAAAGCGGAGGCCGTGTGGCTTGATGACAGCGATGTCGTGACCCTGCAGGCAGCACTGATAGGAAGGATTAAGAGACAGATTTTAAATCAAATACAGAGTGACAGTGGTACCGACTGGGAAACGGTGAAATCTCGACTAAAGAAAGCTTACGGAGGAGGCCTTTGGGCTCCCGAGGAGGACTTTATAAGGATGCTACAAGAAACGAAGGGGCCCAAACAATCCAAAGTGTCTTTTGCAGCCAAGATGGTAGCTTGGTATAATAAAATCTCTGACAAATTAGGTGAACGCCCCGACGCGGTAGAGTCACAAGCTACGCTAATAGTCCTGAAGCGAGTGCTACGAACCCATTTAGGCAGGGAAACAGGGCTTGCCCTGAGTCCCGAAGGTGAGTTTCTCGCAGTTGCACAGGCTAAGATTGAGGAGGGCGAGAAGGAAGCGGAACGTCAATCCGTTGTTCTGGTAGACGAACCATGGACCCGAGTGCGAGAAAGACCACTTTGAGAGTACAGAACCCATGAGAGAGAGAGGCGGCCGACGGGACGAGACAGGAGAGCCGAGCGGCCATCGGAACGGCGTGGGACAACAGGAAGAGACACACACCGGCGTGGGGGTTCCGGATAGGAGCGTCGGTGTTACGAGTGCGGCAAACACGGACACATAGCCGCAAAGTGCCCGCGGATAAAGTGTTTTGAGTGCGAGGAGCTTGGGCACGTAGCTAGACAGTGCCCGTATATGCGGAAACCAAACCCCCAAAGAGACATGGGGGAACCTATGGAGGTGAACTTCCACAAAGTTAGGAGACAAGTTGCCAGACAGAAGGAAGACTCAGCAGAGCTAGATTCAGACGACAGCAGCGGGTCTGAAGAAGAAGAAGAGCGACGATCTCCTCAGCATCATACCTCCTACGCCACCATTTTGCGAAATGGTCACGTAGCGAGACGAAGCAAATGAGAAACGTGGAAGACGCGCGGCGACCCGAGATATTCACGTATTCGAAAGAAGAGTGGGTTGCCGATAATTAAAGAGGCGAGCGTTAAATGGTTAGTGGATACGGGCAGTACCTGTACGATAGTTAGCAGAGACGCGATGACCAGTTCGAACCAGGGATGGATGAAGCAAGAGGTACAGGCATGCCGGTGTAAACTTTTAACGCTAGGAGGAGATTGTGATGTCATGGGGGAAATAGAGATTCCTTCGGAGATTTGGGGAAGAAACGGGCTAGTGTTAAAAGCTCATGTCATTCGTAGCACGCCTCAAGATTACGAGGGCATCATAGGGTGTGATGCCCTAACACTTCTAAAAGGAAAGGTGGTTATGTCGGAGGGTGAGTGGACAGTGAAATTAGGGCGGCGATGCTACAGGAAGTGTGCTAGAACAAGTGAAACTAATATGCACGTGGGAGTAGTGAGACCGGAGGAGAATAGCTTTGCAGAGCTAACCAAAGAATTCCAGGATATCTACCACCACGAAGGTCAACCGCTCAGTGCAACGGGTAAGACAAGGCATGAAATCTGCTTAACAGAAAATTGGACGGTCTACACCAAAGAGCGGAGATATCCCCAGGCGCTGAAAGAACCTATCGCAGAAGAGATCAGAAACCTTCTTCAGCAAGGGATTATTGTGCCCAGCTCATCAGGGTATAACAGCCCTTGTGGGCTGTCTCCAAAGCAGGATCCCCAGGGAAGTACCGGGTAGTAGTGGATTACAGAAAGCTAAATGAGGTCACAAAAGACGAGAGGTACCCGATGCCCAGACTGGACGACATCTTGGACAGGCTCAGCGGCGCGACGATCTTTAGTACGTTGGATCTCAAGGCGGGATACCATCAGATCAAGATGCACCCTAGAGATGAAGAAAAAACAGCATTTTCATTCGAGCGGGGCCACTTTCAGTTCACCAGGATGCCGTTCGGTCTCAAGAACGCCCCAGCCACCTTCCAAAAGCTGATGGACGAATTCCTCGTGGGACTCGGGACTACGTTCTGCCAGGGATATATGGACGACCTGCTTGTCTTCAGCAGAACGGAATCTGAACATGCGAAACACTTACGACAAGTGTTCACCAGACTGCGTGAGTTCGGGCTGAAGCTTTCTGAGGAGAAGACCCGCATTGGCCTTCCCAGCGTCACGTTCCTAGGTCACGTTATCTCACGAGACGGAGTACGTCCAGACCCGAATAAGGTCGCCACACTGACTGGCCTAAAAATCCCGACAGATGTTAAAGGAGTGAGAAGATTACTTGGAGCACTTAACTTCTATCGCAGATTCGTCCCGAACATGGCCAAGAAGATCGCCGAATTAAATGACCTCTTAAAAAAGGGCAGGAGGGTAAAGGTTTCTTGTCTAATGACAGCAGAGGTCGCGGAATGCATAGAAATGCTTAAGCAGGAACCGGTGCTGGCGTTCCCAGACTTCGAAAAAGATTTCATACTAACCACCGACGCCAGTGATCACGCGCTAGGAGCAGTGCTGGGACAACAGTGGCCAGAAGGAGAACGACCAATAGCGTATGCCAGTAGACGTCTGTCAGAGACTGAGGAGAGATACAGCACATTAGACAGGGAACTCCTCGGTATTGTCTGGGCTGTCGACCATTTTCGGCCGTACATGTACGGACGGTGGTTCATCGTGAAAACGGATCACAAGCCGTTGCAGTGGGTCGCGACATTGAAAGAAACTTCGTCGCGGATACAACGATGGAAGGAGCGGCTCGCACAGTATGATTTCAAGGTGTGTTATACCCCCGGAAAGAACAATGTAGTGGCCGACTGGCTGTCGCGACTACAACATGTGAACGCCGTTACAACAGCGGAGGAGCAGCAATGACAGAACCTACGTCGTTTTTTTCACGAGTGGAACCCGGAGGGAGAACAGAACGAGAACCCGGAAGTCACGGATGGGCAAGTCGACGCAGCGGAAGGCGAAGAAACGGACTCGGCGAGCGAACGCGACAAGACTATGGGCGAATCGGATGATATAGTTGTTGCCAAGAAAAGGCATATTATCTGTAAATCGACGACAACAGGGACGCCCCAAATCACGTTCGGGAGGCGGACGCGTTCCAGTCTGAGGTGTACCGTACGTGTACCAGTGAACGCAGGAGATGACGTCATTTGCCGACTGTTGGAAGATGCGTCGATACCGGGGGTGACAACATATTTGTACGTTGGCAACGCTAGTGTCTGGGATAGAATTGCGCGTGTCTGGACTCAGGAACGCATCGGGCTGGACAGGAGATTCGTCAGATGTTTGCGCCTCGGCGAAGTCGTCACAGATCCCCAGGTGCAACTAGACGTTACCCTCGCCGAACACCAGGGTAAGGCGAATCATCGTGGCGAGACAGAGATGCTAGCCAGCCTCCGAAAGAAATATTTCTGGAAAGGAATGGCAAAAACGGTACAACAAGTTGTGAGCAAGTGCGACGTGTGCAATAGGGCGAAATATGACAGACGACCCCCCCCAAGCGTCGCAGGAGGAGACGCCGACCCCCCAGAGCCCCCTTCATGTGGTGCAAGCTGACGTTTTCACATGGAAGGGGCAGTCGTGGGTTACTCTCGTCGACGTATTTAGCAAAATCGTCATGGCGGTGCCGATTACGACCAAAACGGCTCAAGAAGTTGTCAGGAGCCTGCTTGCCTGGAGCCAGGTTTATGGAACCCCCGAGCTTCTCGTCACCGATGGGGGACGAGAGTTCAGAAATAGCGACGTTAAGGACTTGCTACGACGGTGGGATACCAACCAACACGTTACTACTCCGGGACGTCCCGAAGGTCACGGGGCGATCGAAAGAGGGCACAACACCCTGAGTGAGCACCTACGGATCATACAGGCGGATCGCAACCTAACAGGAGAGGAGGCAATGGCAGTGGCCGTCACGGCATATAACCATTCAGTCCACACAGCTACAGGATTCTCGCCGTTCGAGGTGCTTTTTGGCACGCTAAAGTTAGGCAGAGATGTGCGCGACACAGCAGGTGAAAAAGGTGTCGTGGAAGCAGTAATGCAGTTGCGAAGTAATCAACGCCGGGTTGGAGGCGACGCAGCGCGAAAGTTACGTCGAGAAAAACATGCCAGAGTACAGCGGCACAATATGCAGATTCAGGACCCGCGAGGACCTCTCCGAATCGGCGATACTGTCTTTCGGCGAATCCCATCCAATCGCACCAAACAAGACACAAGGTACGATGGACCGTATACCGTCATCGCCTTACGGGAGCACAATCTGGTGACCCTTCGATCACAAGAGCGCCCCTTCTAGCAGCAGACCGCTCGTCTCGAGCAGCTTAAAGTTCCAGCGAGAATTCAGGCTGATTAGAACTTGCAAAGTGCGGTGTAGTGCAGTTTTCATTTATTCCCCTATTAATTGGTTGTTCAACTATACATTACATTCTATCCTTATTGTTCAGTTTTGGTTGTCTTCAGGATATATGTTTAATTTGATTCTTAGTAAGGAAGTATATATTTTTTCTTTTTTAGTATTATTATTATTCATAAGTTTTTCTATTTCTTAACCTATTTCTTGCTTTTGTGAATTTTCGTTACTTCTTGGTCTTCCTGCGTTTTTCTGTGTTATTACTATCTTTCGTTCATATAATACTATCTTTCATATTACGGAGTTTCCGAGTGTACCGGAAACTGGGGGGAACTGTTAGGCAGGAGGAAGACCAACACTATGTAAATAAACAGGCCGAGCCTATATAAGGCCCGGCCGGATTAAATAAAGTTAGTTGATGTTCAAAGTTCACATCGTTTAGATCTGCACTCCCTTTATCTCCTTTTTAAAAACATATTTCTTATCGTGCGACTCGTAAGTTATATATATATATATTATATATATATATATATATATATATATATATATATATATATATATATATAAAAAAATCACGTGTCTGTCTGTTTGTCTGTTTATCTGTTTGTCTGTTTGTATGTTTGTTCCTTATACAAATCCACACCATTTGACCGATTTTGACCAAACTTGGCACACAGGTAGGTCTTGATACGGGAAATCTCCTAGGTCAAAAAAATCTTCCAGCTGTCTGTCTGTATGTTTGTCCCTTATACAAATCCACACCGTTCGTCCGATTTTGAATAAAATCGGTACCGTCTCCACACCGTTCGTTCGACTTTGACTAAACTCGGTACACAGGTACATCCTAAACGGGAGAGTGCCGTAAGCTAGGTCAAAAACCTCTACCAGCTTTCTGTCTGTATGTTTGTTCCCTATAATAATCCACACCGTTTAACAGATTTTGGTCAAACTGGGCACACAGGTTGGTCTTGATCAAGGGATTGTCATAGGCCAGGTCAAAAACGTCTACCAGCTGCTGTCTGTATGTTTAGTTTTGTTTTTTTTTTTAAATCCACACCGTTAGACTGATTTTTACCAAACCTGGCATACATGTATGTCTTGATACGGGGGGTGTTATAGGTTAGGTCAAAGTCGTCTAGGACTCACAGTTGGGAGGTCACGGGTTCGAAACAGTTACAGATTCGTGTTATT